>JAECUM010003209.1:0-177633 GCA_016617855.1 Megalonaias nervosa | reverse complement strand
CTGGCTCAAGGACTATATCCCCATGTGTCAGAGACTCTCATTAAGTATGATTTCCCTATCCCAGAGACTCCCATCCATCCCTCTCCCAACAACTATACTTTTTTTCCACCACAAGAGGATTCTGGCTCAAGGCCTATATCCCCATCAGGACAGACAATTTCTTTTATGTGTGAGGTTTCAGATGTCAGATTATTTTTAAAGTTTAGATAAAATTTCATACCTCATCATCACCATACTTTTTTTGATAATTTTTCTCATACCTGCTAACTCTCATTGGTAGAATATCTTTAAACAAACTGTCAATAACACGAAACTCGCATATTAAATCGTCCATATCATATTTTACATCTCGTAAATAAGATCATATCTGATCAAGTAACTTTTTATAAGTGACACTTGCTGTTTTGCAGGCATTCTTTTAGTCTCATTAGTCAAGGCTCAATTTTTTTCCACGCTGTTGCAAGAGAAACACCAACACCAGATATTATTAACAAAAATGGGTTTAATGATGCTCCACTTGAGTTTATACCAGAGCCAGTCATTAGCAGTGGTAAATATGATATTACTCGAAGTATTCTAATATAATACTTGTAACATTGTTTTACACACCAAAGATTTTTATGATAAAATTTGTAATATTGCATTAGTGCGTCCACATCTTGTTTTGGAATTTCTCTGAAACATGATTGAAATCGATGATCTGTTTTTTCATTATACAATATTTGTTTACAATTTTATACAATATTAAAAGTTCTAGTACCAACAATTGAATCAAGAAACTCACGGAACTTATCATTGTTAGGATCAGCTATAAAATCTCTATACTTGTCATAAACATCTGACGAAGTATCCTTATATCTTTCATCTGTTAATACCTCATTTTTCTTTAACCAACTGTAGGAATCAAACGTGTCTTCTACTCACGTTCATACAAATCTGTCTTATTTACCAAATTACCGTATTCTCTCTCTGTTTCATCAATAAACCCTAGTACCAAGTTTATTTGAGCCAACGTGAAATTTTTGAGGACAAGATGTTGTCTGATGATTGCGTATGCGACTATGAAATTTATTAGCATTACTTTTCGGAGTCGGTCTCGTTCAATTGTGAGAAGACCAATAACAGAAGCTACTTTGAACATTAATTTTTCATATGGTTTCGTGAGTATTTTCTCGATTTCATTATAATAATTTCGTATTGGAAGTAGAACATCATATTCTTCACTTATCTCGTAGTAAGAATCAATCTTTTCTTCCAACCTTGCTTGTTCGACTTCTTCAAAAAACTTTTCTCGCTCAACATCACTGAAATTATCAATTTCATAGTTAAGATCTTTGATTATCCCTAGAGATTTGTTAACAACAAATAGATCAAATTCAGGTTTTTTACGTATCATTGGTAGAATTGCGTTTGAGTACACCTTAATAATCAATGTTGTATTCATTGTTAAAATAGCGATTTTAACTAGGGTTTCTTTGTCGTGGTAGTACATACCGAGATACTTCTCGTTTTGAAACACTATCGTATAGTTTTTTTATTTCTTATTAAATTTGATTTTTTAGATTCCGCTAGTTTGTCGAGACGATCATGATTGTTGTTTATTCGTTTTTCGTCATAAGCTCTTCCACCATAAGCTCGTGTTTTTATCAGATTTGATCGTATTATTAAATCTATATTTTCCTTGTCAAGCTCAAGCAATATTTTTTCAACAGGAGTTCAACTTTTTTTGGTTCTTCTAGACAATCATCAGGATGACAGTATCTGTTTATAATATCAAAGTCGTTTATTTCTTCTCTCGGTTGTGGTCCTCGCATATACCTAATTTTTGTGATATTCTAATGTTGGATTGTTTATTAAATCAAAATTAATATATTTCATAAGTTTCTATTTGCCGCTCGTGATTCGTCGCTAACATCTATTTTACGAACATCTTTTCTAGGTTAAACATATTATCATAAAATTCTCTTGCAACGGTTATAATTAGTTGTTCTGACATTTATTATACAATATTAGATTAAATTTGATCATCGAGTGTGTATATTTGAAATGCTGTCAATCCCGGAAACGGATCATCGGCAGCGACAACATAAATTCGAAAATAAAAGTACTTGTTAACAGTATTCTCAGTTGGAATTGTAAAATACCGAGTTTTTGAAATATATATATTTGCTGTACTATACAACATTATCCAGTTAATATCATCGTTTGATCCTTCCAATCGCCAATTATAAATTCGCCCAACACTATAGTTTAATCGGCCGCGCAAATGAAATTGCCAAATAGCAACTGCAAAGGGACATTTGATTTTGATCCAAAAGTCTGTTTTCTCCGTTAGTCGTCCATTCTTGTCTATCAGAGAAAGCGTGATGAGGATAATTTTCAGGATAATGTGTTGATGCGCTTACCTCAAACCCAACTCGGTTATCAGATGCTTTAAAGTGTTGGAATATACCCAAGATTGTTTTTGGTTCGTTTTACACCACCACTAGATAGACTATCAACATACGCTGTATTTGTCAGATCATTAGGGTTGACTGGAAGATATGCTGTTGTTATTTTGTTGTTTCTCATATTCATGTTGCCTGACATTGGTCCACCGGATTGTCTTAGCTGGAGGTGAGGTTATCGGTAATCCAGTTAGAGTTAAAACTCATTATCAGGTGACCTGTCATTGTGTCGCCGGTCTTGTGGAGCTTGTTATCGTCAACAGATTTTAGCTGAGCGTAACTCATCGCTTGTGTATTATCAACATTTGCTGGTGGATATGTGGTTTCCAACCCAAAAATTTTTTTACTTGACATATTAATATTACCTCTAACCGTTCCACCAGTTTTATCAAGCTTGTTGCCATCCTCGTACTTCAACTGTAAATAACTTACAGCTTGTGTTTGATTTACGTTTGCTGGTGGGTATGCGGTTTCTAAGTTTATAATTTTTTTCCTGACATATATAAGTTACCGTTTAACGTTTCTCCTGTCAATGATAGTTTGTTATTGTCGATCGTTTTTAGTTGTGAGTAACGTACCGCTTGAGTAAGATCAACCTTTTGGTGGTGGATATTCTACTTCTTAACCAAGCACTCGTTGATTGGTCATCAGTAAATAACCTGGCATTGTATCGCCGGTTATTTTGACGAACGATAACGTATCAGTTATTGTTGGTTCGTCAGCGGTGAGCGTTGTTCCAAACTTTGTGTAATTGCTCATATTATGTAAATTATATAACATAAAATTATATAACAACAACAATGGCAAAGCCATCGCCGATATTAAATTTTGATACCGAACGATTAATCAAGCATAAACACAACAACGAACTTCCAGATTGTAATTATCTTATTGTTGGTCGTACAGGATCTGGTAAAGCAAATCTGTTATTAAATCTTTTGCTCAAAGATAACTTTAACTACGATCGTGTGTATATTTACACAATTAATCCGCAGCAGGACAAATATAAGTTATTGAGCGAATATAACGATAACCTGCGTGATGAACTTGACGCTGTCGATGATATATTTTTAATAAATTAGCCGGAATATTTAATTCCTGTCGATGAACTTGATTCATCCGAACATAAAATAATTTGACGATATCCCGCTAAACGACAAGGAGGTGAACAAGATTAGGTCTTATTTTTCGTTGTCGCGTAACAAAAGATGTAATTCAATTTATCTTGCGCAAGGTTTTTACAACGTCGACAGATTTATTAGGCGAAATACGAGATGTTTTATAATATTTCCTGAACTAGATAATGTTGATGTAAGAAATATTGCAAACGAACAATGCGGTGATGTAACAAAAGATAAATTTATTGAATTATATCATCAAGCAACCAAAGACTAAAACAATTTATTTTTATTTGATAAACTAGTGCGTGATCCAACTAAAATGTTTTGTTGGTGTATTAATGAGTTTATCTAGGTGAATTTTATAAAGCCTATAAAAAAAAAAAATTGGATAAACATCAACAAAGAATTGAACTACTAAAGAAATTTGTTGAAACTCGAGCTGCTTTTAGGAAAAGAGTGCAAGAAGCGCGGAGTGGACAAAGATTTGCAGAAGAAGAAACCACCAAATTTTTTAAGCCGGTTACTGAAGCAGTACTTGGCAAACAACTAGAAATATCAACATTTTCTCCGGAAGAACTAAAAAAAATGAAAGAAAAAGGTTTGTTAGGTTTACTACGAGAAAGATCAAAAGAAGAAACTAAAAAAATTGTAGAGGAACTCGTAAGAAACATTGCTGATCATGTTGCCTGACAGGATGAATTTGGCAGATTAATAAAGAACCCTCTTGCGCTTCAATATGCTATTGCAAAAAAAACGGTTAATCCAGCCGAGTTAAAGAGGTTAATAGAGAATTTGTCAGAGCAAACTAAGGAATTAGCTGAGAAACAAAAAATAATGATTGAAGCTACTGTTGAAAAAATGCCTATCGAAAATCAGATAAGATTTCATAGAAAAAATGCACGTGTTAAAATATTAGATGAAGAATATAATGATTTTATTGGTAAATATGATATCAAAGACATTGGCAATATTCAAAATTGTCCAGAAGAAAAATTTAAGGATTTAACAGAAAAATTAAGAGGATTTATTAAAGCTGGTTTAAATGCTGATGAAGAAATAGAAAAATAAGAGAGGAAAGAAATTTCCTAAGAGCACATGATGTTATGAGAGAAAGAATTATCGCTGAAGTAATGATTCGAACAGCAATACAGTATCGAAATAAACCATGAGGTTATAATAAAGCATGACCTTTGAAAAGACTGTTTCATAAGTATGAAAGCGAACGAGATAGAAGATTACCAGAGAAAAGAACAAAAACAACAGAAACAACCGGATCTGGCGTTAAAGTTTTTGTATCCACCGCTGAAATAGTTGACCGACTTATGTTGTTGATATCATCGAAAGTAGCTGGTAATGAAAGCACTGAAATCGACAACTAAATTGTTGATATATTAGATCATCTTAGATCGAGTGGATTACTAACATCATCCGAGTACCAAATTTTACACAGTGATCTTATCTAACAATATTGTTATAATGTCACTAACATCAACAACACTATTACTTGATTCATCGCAAACAACAAGAAACAGTGCAAACTTTTGTCTATCATAATCCATCAATAGAACTAGACCCAAAGAAACAATACGAAATTGGATTAATTTCCGCTACGATATGGCATTCTATGGCAAATGTAAAAACAAACGTCAACGATGACTTTACATTTAATTCTGGGGGGTGGGTTTCTGTCAAAATACTACAAGGAGCGTACAACGTAACTGATCTTAATAAAACGATTAAAGAACTAATAAATGGAGCCGTCGCAGACAATTTTGAGTTAACTCCGAACTATAATAAGCTACCAGCTAGAATAACATCAAAAAATAATTTGATAATCGATTTTTCACCAGCGACTAGTATCGCATCGTTGCTAGGATTTAAAAACCAAGAATACGGCAGTGTTGCAGAAGAAAGTATATCGTATGATGGAGATTTACCCGTTAACGTAACAGAAGTAAATAAAATTTTAATCAATTGTTCTATTGTACTAACATCTTATTCAGCGTTAGGGAGTCAAGATCAAACCATCTATAATTTTTCACCAGACGTTCCTCCAGGATCGCTGATGCAAATTACTCCTAGACAATTGATATATTATCCGATTAATCTTGAAAATCAAATAATGAGTATAACAATGCAACTAACAGATCAATCTGGGCGACAAATAGATCTTAACAATGAAACGTATTAATTACACCTACGCGTTGCATAGGCGCGCAATAGCGTAGTTGTTGAAGTCGTTGCAATGACATAGTTGTTGTACGATCAATTTTGTAAACCTATATTTCATAGCAAGATGAGACGAAGAAAAATTTATAGAAGAAAAATCGTAGGTGGATTTTTTTGAAATATATTTACAACAATTGCTGAGAATATACCAGGAATTGCGCGTAAAGTATCACCAATTGCACTTCACGCCAGCAAAGCTTTTGCAACGGGAGCTGCATCTACAACCGGCACCGCAGTTGGACAAACAATCGCCGATAAAATTAAAGGCAACACCACAGCACCTTCAGCATCAGAAATAAAGCAAGTAATATCAGATACTGCACCAACAAAAGAAACAGAACGAGTTATGATAGCTACCACAAAAAAATTATCACCACTTGGTGAGGACATAGTACGTTAACTTGTGAAGAAAACAAAGCCAATGACTCCTGCTGCTTTTTAATCGTTGCAATTTTGTGTGGTTATTATAAATAATGTCAGCTAAAAGTTATCTTGATCTTGCTGAAGGACATGATACTGACGACACTGTAACATAATTCGAATATGTTGAGTATCTCGATGAAAACTCAAATGAACCAAATAAGGCTGGAGTTAGAACTTTTAACACAAGAGATGAGGATGTGTTTTTATTGCCGCATAAGGCGGTGTTAGAAGTACGTGGTCAAGTGTTAACAGCACTTGGCGGTAATTTTGCAGCTGGTACAGAAGTTGCTCTTGTCAATAACGGTTGGAGTTTGTTTAGAAGTGCTAAATACCAGTTAGCCAATCAAACCGTGGAAGATATTTCGATGCACTTGCCCGTAGCAAGTACAATACTTAACATCGTTTCGTTTAGCGATGATTACTCGAGATCAGTTGCCATTAACATGATGTGGTTTAAAGATACCTCGTTCGGGGCAGCTGTTTCAAGTGAATTCCGTACTGGTGCTGGTGCTCCTGCTCCAGATGACAATAATCTAATCGCCAATCCAACTGCTAATTATGCAGCTGCGATAGGGGATTCAATAGATTAATGGTCACAAGAATACGACGCAAGCAATATAATGAAGGAATGCCAAACGAAAAGCGTTTTCTGCAGAATCTCGCCAAATAACAATGATGCTTCTGTTGAGCACAATATTTGGATTTTGTCGCGATCACAACAAAGTTTTTCGTGGACTAAAACATACTCTTATTTTAGATCGAGCAGAACAAAACGATTGTATAATGCACGCCGATGGAGTAGCTGAAGGGCAGTTTGTTATTACAAGATTAGCATTTTTGGATGCCATGAGTTGTTCCATCGACAAGTAAGATGATCTAACTCGAGTCGACGTTGACCGCGTGGACAAAAAAGATATATTTCAAGCAGAACAAAATTTATCAAACAGCAATTCCTAACACAACTGATTACACGTGGCGTGTTGCTACCGCGTCCAGCGAACAATTACCGCGACACTTGTTTGTTGTATTTCAACGACAGGCGCGTCGCGGTGATCAAGAAATGAACAATTCCGTATTTGATAACCCAGATGTCAGACGAATCTTTGTTAGGATAAATTGGAAACAATATCCCGAACGAGCAATGGAATGTAACTTTGCTGACGATGAAACAAGAAACGTTACACGAGCTTACATGTAACTCATGGAAGCAATACAAAAATGGCAGGACGTTGATAGTGGAAGCCAAATATCTGTCGAAGAATTTAGGTTGCTATACCAAATCTTTTACTTCGACGTATCAAAACAATCCGAACGAGCTATAGGATCTACAGCTGATATTGAAGTTACTTGGACGCTTGGTGTGGCTCCAGCTGAGCAATATAATGTATATGCGCTAGTCGTCAGTGATAGATTCTTGACAATTGACGCGACCAAAGGAAGAATGACTGTACAAGTTTAATCTAACAACCTTGATATAATGAAAACCGAGTACACCACTCAAGAAATATACCTAACGCCCGGTCAAGTTGAAAAATTATCAGCAGCGGTTGCTAAAAGTCGTTCTGTTTCTTTAATGATATCTCCGGCAACTTTAAATAAAACAGCGGTTAAAGTAATGTTAACGCAACAACAAATCGATAAACTTGATCGCAAAGCGATCGCAGGAAGACCGTTTGTTCTTAAACTATCTGTTTCACAAGTAACAGCGATGTCAAAACATTGCCGATTTCTTGGACCAGCACTTTCTGTAATAGCTAGCGCAATACCAAAGATTTTACCTGTACTAGGAACACTGGGACTAGCAGCAGCGTCAGGGGCAGTATCAGGAGCAACTAAAAGGCGGTATCCGGAGACGATGTCTCCGGGGACAGTATCAAACAGATATATCGTTAACGACTCCGTCGTCGACTTTGTCGTCGGTGACGTAGTTTTATGTAATAATAAATAATATAATGTCAGCTACAAAGACAAGATCGTCAATAACCAAACGAAAAGAAAACAACGACAAAGTCGAAGTCGCCAAGAAAAAAAAAAAACCAAGGAGGATTTATTTAAGTCGCTCCACTCCTAGCGGGACTAGAGGGAATTCTACTTCTGAATCTACTAGGAATCGGACAAGGAATGACACTACCAGGGACCAGGCGCCGTTGAGTAATTTTGATTTACTTGAAAAATTAAAATCCTAAGTCGAAAACGGATTTCGCCGAGTATTTTCCAAAGATGAACTTGATGATGCACCAGCAGGTGGTTCGTGAATCATTAACATATAAAACTTCGATGATGGATCTGGCACGCATTGGGTTGCTGTTTACGACAATAATTATTTTGATTCGTTCGGACTTCCTCCGAGTGATCTTATAAAGAAATATATTTTTTTTAAAATTAAAAAAAATAAATTATTCGTCTAATCAACTACAGCCGATTGGAACATCAGCTTGTGGTTATTATTGTAATATGTTTATCAAACAAATGTCATGAAGTGAAAACTTCGGAGATCACGATTTTTAAAAATTTGTTTTGCAATTTGATAGGCATCCGAGTAAAAACAACGACGACATAGCAATAAATTTTGTGTGACAATCGAATATAACATGTCGCAAACTATAACGTATTGCTTAAAATGTAAAACTAAAACGCCTAACAAAGACGAAAATATAGAAGAAAAAAAAAATAACAGAACAATACTAAAAGGTATTTGTACTGTTTGCGATAGAAGAAAAAGTGTATTTATTTCTTCGACGACATCATCATTGGCATCAGATTCGCTAACGTCGCCAACGACACCAGTATCAGATTCGCTGATGTAAGGTTCGGGGGTGGATAGAGTTATTTTAGTCGATGATTAAAATAATAATGAGTCGAAGTTGTAATTGTGATTGTGATAAAGATCTTTGTATCGAACAAGATAAAATTGTAACATATTGTCAAAACTGCAATCGCCGTGAAGTAATTGGTTTTAGGATAAATATATACAAAATTATCGGTAAGTTACCGAAACCAAAAGGGGGTAGGACATTACCCGGGCATAAATACACTGGGCCGTACAATCCACTAGATAAACAACTAGATGAAAAAATGATAATCCATTACCAGGACAAGAGCCTTATAATCAAGTTGATGAAATAGCAATGCGTCACGACATGTGTTATCGTGATATAGAACGTCCTGATAACGTTCGTGTAGAGAACTCAAAATCAGACTGTGATAAGGTAATGCTAGACGAACTTAAAGATATGAAACCTGCAAATCTACGAGAGAGATTGGATAGAAGGTTGGTTCAAGGAATGATTAGAACAAAATACAAACTCGGTCTCGGAAAAGAATTATACGATGACCTGGCATCAGAGCTAGACAAACCTAAAAAAAAAAGTTTCCACGACGTAAGGTTGTAGCAAATGCTGTTGATGATATCTGGGCGACAGATTTAGTTGATGTGTCAAATCTTGCTCAGTTTAACGTTGGCGCTGATGGCGCTCCAAAGAAGTATCTCTAACGTTATTTATGTTTTTAGCAAATACGCGTTTAGTGTACCCGTTTCAGATAAGACAGGAACATCGATAACCAATGCACTAAAACAAGTAATAACAAGTACAGAAAGAAAACCGAATAAAATTTGGACCGATCACGGAGCAGAGGTTTTTTAATAAAAAATTTGAGCAGTTTCTGGAACAAAATAACATAAAAAAATATGTTACGGGAAACGAAGGAAAAAGCGTTCTCGTTGAAAGATTTAATCGTACGCTAAACGAGTTGATACATAAACATTTGACAGCTAAAAACACTAACAGGTATATTAATGATCTTCCACAGATCGTTGATAAATACAATAACACAAAACATCGAACTACTAAAATGTCACCAAACGACGCAATTAAAAATCCAATTCTTGCAAATGAAAGCATGTACCGCAGACATAAATTTAAAGTCGGCGATCAAGTTCGAATCTCATTAACAAAAAAATGTTTGAAAAAGGATTTACTCCGAACTGGACAGAAGAAGTATTTGTCGTTGATAAAGGACTTTTAACAATACCCGTAACGTATGCGCTTAAAGATCTAGCCGGGGAACCAATAACTGGTAGTTTTTAAGAACAAGAATTACAGAAAACTGAACAAGATGTTTTTGTTATCGAACGAGTAATCAAAAAGCGTGGCGATAAAAGCCTCGTTAAGTGGCGCGGGTACAGTGATAAATTTAATAGTTGGATACCAACTAAAGAGATTAATGCTGGGAAATAATGTTTTTGTAAATTTCCTCGTACTTACGTAATACTGATTTGCATTTTACAGGCTTACATAACGATATCAGATATCGTCGGAGATCATCAGAAATCTTCATTAGATTAAATATCTTGACAAATATAAAATCGAATTTTTTATTTTTCTGTCGGTCTGGAATTTTGATGTTTAAAAACGGCTTTATCAGCCGCCAAAACGATTGATTTTCATCTACTGTAAAATAAAATTTCAAATTTTTTTATGATATGATATTTTACGTTATCGACCAGTTGTTGGGATTCCGTAATGTTTTTGTCCCACTACGTCGTAGCGGTATCATCTTCGTCGTTGTTAAGTAAAATGTCATTCTCTGTAGAATCAACCAAGTCACATTTATCTGCGACGATAGCATCTCCTGCTGTAAAATTATCATCAGCGTAAATATTAGCAAGTCGTTTCATTAAATCCATATTATAATACATTTTTATCTAATTTATAATAATAAATGACTAACGAGATAAAATATCATCACAAAATTAATATATTAAACTATGGAGTATTAGCTGAAGCAGTGCGAAAATGTTTGTCAGGATATAGTTCTTATTATGTTGACGTTATTATTATGCAAAGTGATTCTGATAAGATTCTGCTAACAGCGGCAGAAAAAAATAAACTTAATGACAGTTCATTTATTACACTGAAATTTCATAAAGATGATGTTATTACGTTTGCTCACAATTGCTTAACTAAAAACGAGCTAGAAAATATAATTAATCATCATATCTAAAGATGATCCAGGCATTGTGTTCACTTGAAAAAGTTGATCTTGTTATTCCATCTGCGACATATTTTATTACTCTAGAATTAATCTTAAAATATCTTGCAGCAGCAGTTATCGAAGTAAATTCAAGTTCCTCATCTGTTTCAAGATTAAATGAAACAACAGGTTTATGGGTACATTTAAAATTTATTCCTCCTACTCTACCTTTTCTCACATTTTCCTGTTCAGCAACTAGCTCTAGATTTTCTAAACGATTATCTGTTTAATGTTATTGATGTGATTAATAACCAAACTATCTGGTATAGGTCCGTTAAACGTTTCGTAAACAAATCTATGGTTATACTAACAAACAAACCTATCCATTTTACTACCACGTACCGTTATCTTCAAATATCTCGTATTGCTCATAACACCAACAATTTTTTTTAGTTTTTCTTCTTCGAATGATTCCTTTATCATTCGCCTCATAAAGATCAAACACAAGATGAGGTTGAAGCTCATCTTGTAATGATAAATTTTGAAAAGTATCATAGGTAACCGCGCCATTAACATGATAAACTCGTTGTCCTTCTGGAATTTCTCACAAAATAACGTGTAAATAAAATCTTTCCTAAAGATTTCAACTCGCTCAGCATTATCACCTTTTACGCTGATCTTATAACCAGCTGGTGTTGCTTTACCAAACGGTTGTCCGTATTTGATATGTATCACCGACCCTAACATATTTCCCGCGTACTCGTTGTACTTAGAGTGAACATAAAAATACTCTTGCTCGCTTGCGAAATTTGGTGTTATTATAATTATAAGAAATCCATTTGTTTAATTGTACGTTATTTGATATACCAAATAGATATTTGATATCACATGATATATAACAATGTTGAAATTACGTGATATAGCCAAAAAGAGCCTTATAGGAGAACCTATAAAAATAGCTACTGCTTTCGCGGGATTTGATAACAGCTATCGGTTTGATAAACAAATCGTTCTAGTAAATTTCACCTCTACGAATCTTTATCATTTGTTAGAACCAGCTATAAAAAGTGAACTTGAAAAACATAAGGGCTTGAAAATTCTATCACGTTATATTTTTTCAAAGCTGCTTGTGACTGACGAAGAAATTGCAGATCCTGTCATTAACACAAAATCAAAGCGTGTTTTGCTTGGGACTAATCTTTCATTGCTAGCTGATGAAATACACCAGGACATTTGGAAAAAGATAGAAGAATTCACCGAATCAGGCTCTGGTTGGAAGTGTGAGATGATTACCGAAATTTTATTTCACACAATGAAATATAACTTATTTCGCGGTAGCGGTGGGTATATTGACCTACCACAAAAAATAAAAAACAAAAAATGCTGTATAAGCGTAAAAAACTTTGATAACAAGTGCTTCCAGTGGGCTATTCTCTCCGCGATGTTTCCAGAAAAAAAAAAGAAAGAAAAAAACGGTGATCGCGTTGACAAATATTTTGCTCACGCTACAAAATTAAATTTAACCGGTATTGACTTTCCAGTTGCGGAAAATCAAATACCAAAGTTTGAAAAACAAAACAATATTTCAGTTAACGTATTTGGTCTTGACGAGCATGAAAACGTTTATCCAAAATATATTTCAGAAAAAGCTTCGCAATCGACAATAAATTTATTGTTTTATAAAAATCATTACGTATGGATCAAAAACTTCGGCGGTCTTGTTGGTAAACAGTATAACAAATATAAAAGTAAGAAGTACTTCTGTTATCGTTGTTTACACGCTGTTCTGACAATGAAAAATTACAAAAGCATCTACAGTACTGTAATAATCTACAACGAATAACAATGCCAGGCGAGGGTAAAAAAAAATTCTTCGGTTTGTTAATCATAATCATAAGCTAAGATTCCTTTCGTTGTATACACAGACTTCGAGTGTTTACTTCAACCTGTACTTGGCGCTGAAAATAATCCTAACCAATCGAGTACAAGAAAAATTCAAAATCATATTCCATGCGGAGTAGCTTATAAAATAGTTTGTTGTTTTGATCCGAGTTTATCCAAACCGATTAAATTATATCGCAGTAAAGATCCAGCTGTTTTGTTTCTCAAGCAGTTGATTAGTGAAGTTGATGATATATTTAAACGTTTAAGAAGAATCTTTCCAATGATAAAACTGACATCTCAAGAAGAATCTGATCACGAAAAAGCGGAATTTTGTCATATGTGTGAAAAAGCCTTTGACACAGGACCTGGTAATAAAAAAGTACGTGATCATTGTCATTTGACCGGGCAATATCGTGGAGCGGCTCATGATAAGTGTAATCTAAAATTTCATGCTCCAGATTTTATTCCAGTTGTTCTTCACAATTTCAGAGGATATGATAGTCACATTATCGTAGAAGCTTTTGGTGATCCTGAAATAAAGTCTCGTTTAAAACTCGATAATGTAATCAAGTGTATCCCAAATAATTTTAAAAAATATGTCAGTCATTTTAGGTAAGTTGCGTTTTATCGACAGCCTACAGTTTATGGCAGCATCGTTAGAAGAGCTGGTAAAAGGTTGTAGCGACTTTGATAACCTACAAGATTGTTTTGGAGATAAATTTAATCTATTAACAAAAAAGGAGTATTTCCATACGAGTATCTCGATGATTGGAGTAAATTTGATGAAACTTCTTTACCTGACAAAGATAGATTTTATTCACAGCTAAAAAATGAAAATATAACCGAAACGAGTACAAATATGCACAAGATATTTGGAGAGAATTCGAGTGCAAAACATTTGGCGATTATCATGATTTGTATTTGAAAACGGATGTGCTATTGCTTGTGGATGTGTTCGAAAGTTTTCGTCGAGTAAGCTATAACAATTATGGACTAGATCCGTGTTGGTCTTACTCTGCTCCTGGGTTATCTTGGGATGCTTTGTTAAAGTTTAGTAAGGTGGAGTTAGAATTACTGACAGATGTTGACAAGTTTAATTTCATCGAAAAAGGTATCCGAGGCGGTATTAACGTGATCACAAAAAAGTATTCGGAAGCAAACAATAAATTCATGAAAGATTATAATCCTGAGCTTCCATCGAAGCATATTATTTACAAAATACAAATAATTTGTACGGTTATGCAATGTCAGAACCAATGCCGTTTGGTGGATTTCGTTGCATTACACCTGACCAATTTTTAGCGGAGACAGAAAAAAGATACCTGACGATGTTTCGTATTTTGTTGAAGTTGATCTCGATTATCCTGCTTCGTTACACGATTTACGTAACGATTATCCGTTCTGTGAGGAATCGATGATAATAGATTATAGTTTGTTATCTAAAGAACAACAAGAAATAGCATCACCAAGACAAAATTCTATGGTAAAAAACTAGTCCCAAATTTACTTGATAAGCGAAATCATGTTTTACATTACAAAGTTTTAAAACAAGTGGTAGATGCTGGTCTTGTGTTGAGGAGAGTTCATAGAGCTTTAAAGTTTAATCAGTCGCCTTGGATGAGAGGTTATATTAGCTCAAACACGTCAAGGAGAGCTGTAGCTAAAACCGATTTCGAGAAAAACTTCTTTAAACTTATGAACAACTCCGTCTTTGGTAAGACAATGGAAAATATTAGAAAGCGAGTAAACATCGAGCTAGTTAATGATATCAACCGCCGAAACAAACTTGTATTAGATGATGATTTTGTCAGCATGAAAATGTTTATTGAGAACCTTGTCGCGATACAAAGAAGAAAAACAAATTTAAAACTTAATAAGCCGATTTATGTTGGAGCTTCTGTACTTGATTTGTCGAAGTGGCTCATGAACAATTTTCATTATAATTTTGTTAAGAAGCAGTGGCCGTCAAGTAAACTATTGTTTACCGATACTGACTCGCTTGTTTATGAAATAGAGCCTGAGGACGTATATCAAGATATTTATGATAACCGACATCTGTTTCATCTTTTCGATTATCCTCGCGATAGTAAATTTCATGATGATACAAATAAAAAGGTTATTGGTAAGTTTAAGGATGAAATGAATTCGCACATTATCAAATACTTATTGGACTGAGAAGTAAAATGTACGCCGTGTTGCTAGAGAATAATAAAATAACAAAAGAAGCAAAAGGTTTACCTCGCGATTTTGTTAAAAAATCTATTGAGTTTGATGATTACAAGTACGCACTTGACGGTGGAGTTAGTTTTATAAGAGCAATGGCTATTCGAACAAATCACCATAAACTTGAAACAGATGTTATTATCAAACGTGGATTAAGTAGTTTTGATGACAAACGTTATTGCGAAAACGGAATAGATATGTTTGCACTTGGATATCGTTGTGATGATAAATCTAACGATAAGTCTATACTTGACATTATCTTTTCATCTGACGACAGCGATAAAGTCGCCGACGATAAATCTATATTTGATATTATATTTGATGACTGGGGTATGAAATTTTGAGTGAACAATAAAAATAAATGTTTGAAAATTTGACAGTGACACGTAGGAACCAACACTAGCAAGATCAAATATCTAACGATAGACGGTAAACAGTTGACAGTTGAAATTAACAATGAAACATCAGGAATATGTTTCAGTGGCCGTGACAGGCTAAAACTTTCACTTACCAGATCTGGCAACAGCGAATATTTTAATTATCTTGAAAAATGGAGTCAGAAATTGTCAAAAGGATTTAATAACTTTCATGATCCGAACAGTCAACAAAAATGTGCTAAACTTACCATTGATCTTGATCGATCAATAGTATTTTCAATTGACAAAAAATATTCTCTTAATAAACTACAGATAAAAGATTTATTTGAGTGTCATCGTTGTGTAAGCTGTAAGGTAAAGTTTAGTCTCTATTATCATGATGATGAAATATTTCTAATTTCAACAGCTGAAACGCTGATAATCGGTGATGAGGTCTAAACTTTAAAGGTAATCAGACATCTGAAACCTCACACGTAAAAAAATTGTCTGTCCTGATTGGGGTATGTCTCTGAGCCAGAATCCCTTGTGGTGAAAAAATATAGTTGTTGGGAGAGGGATGGATGGGAGTCTCTGGGATAGGAAAATCGTACTTAATGAGTCTCTGGCACATGGGGATATAGTCCTTGAGCCAGAATCCCTGTTTTTCCCAACTACTGGTCATTAAAAGAATTCTTTTGAAATTAAGACACCTTTTTGGATATTTCTCTCCCTTTCCATGCATATTTTGATATCATTAAGACTGAGGCACAAAATATAATTTTAATGAGGAGGACTAATGTCAATCATTGTACTTGTTTAGATATACTTAGTGTGTTGTGTATTCATTAATGTCACTTTAATGTTTCTGTTATTATTGTTATAATGAAAACAACTGAATGAAATCTCTTTTGCAGAGAAAATAAAGTCATGCATGCATACATACATACATACATACATACATACATACTGCTCAGACACAAAGACATAATTGACATGAAGCACGGATATAAACATGCAACACAAAATAGCCACAGCATGCAACATCTACACATATTAAAATAAACAAAGGACTAACACAAGCATAAAAATAATACACACTTAAATTAAATTGCACTAAAAGGTCGTTTCTTATATGAACAAAACTGAAACAAAATGACAGCAAAATTAAAGCAATTGTATCATATTAGAAAAGGCTTGTATAAAGTAGGCGTGTACAATAAGCAAGCAAGCAAAAAGAAATAAGGATAGAATTTCATACATATCCTTAGCTACTCAGACATCGCTGCATTCAAGGTGCACCTGCGGCCCGCAGAATTATTTTCGGAGGTGTGGGACATGTAGTGGTCAGCTATCAAATGTTACGGATGCAGACCAAAACATGTTTTGAGGTGAAACCCTGCCCCTATGTGCGAGCGTCCATGCGGCATTCTCTTAAATATATCGGCAAGCCCTGCATTGCAGCATTCACCTTTCCAAATAGTAGTTAATCGTTTAGAATTCATTGTAATTATTGGCAAAGCAGTCTTAATCTGGCAGGGAATTCCACAGCTCAATGTTTGATACCATATTTTGTTGTCCTGACTCCTGATATATCAGTCATGTTTTGTTTTGTTTGGGGGGGGGGGGGATATGTGAAGGAGAATTACCAAAACCTGTAATATAATCATTGTCTACTGTCAGCAAAAATAAAATAAATCATTAGAAAAAAGTCTTGAGGATTTCCTCACAGAAACATTGCTTTCCAAAATTTGTCTTTTTGGTACAAAAGCTGATTTTCGTATTTTAACGGTGAGGCATATTCATCACAATGCAATTAATGCACCGTGTGTAGACTTCTGAAAGATGAATTACTAGCCCCATATAAATTGATTGATTGATCGATCGATCGATTTGCAGACTGCATTGTTTTCAATTTCAATTAACCATCATCACGATCACGCAGAATGCAGAAGCACAAGTGGTATTTTGGACGAAATGGTTGGAGAGCCTGCTGTCAACTGGTTTCGGGCCAGCCAATTGAATGGAAGGGGGTGGGGTGGGGTAATGGTTAGGCGATAGGGGACGCCGTCAGAAGGACTGATACATGTTGCAGAGAAAGCGCAAAACAGAAGCCGGCCAAGCACACACCCCACTCCTCCACCACCACAACCCCCGACACTTTCTCGAGCCGGGTTAACAACTGTATGTTTACAGGTGGGTTTTTTTTTATGCCACTCTCATTGGTTGTTTTATCATATATGCCCGAGAATATTTGTGTTGCTCAATTCATTTGCGATCTCTCTTTCTGAAATCTCGCTGTTAACTAGAAACAAGAAATTAATAGTGAAGATCCAAAGATAAGTGTCATAAAGCTTAATTTTTCTCAACAATTATGTCAGTGTCTCTTAAAATTTTGTTAAAAAGGTTAAACTTATGTTTTCTTTTTTTTTTTTCCTGCAGTTTGTGCCGCGCTGTTAACATATGCATTTTCACCTAAGTAGATGGGTAAACTTTGGTTCTGTTTTGTTTGAACCGTAAAGCCATAACGAATAATCTCTATGTAGTTTTGATAATAGCTTGCACATCAAGTACAGTTTGGTAGAAAATTCTGCTTTGTTGATGAGGCACTTTACGTATATGCTTTGCCAACTTCATACTGCTTTGTTTGTTTGTATTTTTTGTTTGTAATGAATTAAACTTACGAGATAGGGATCTGTCATCTAACCCTTTGTACTTTGTTCGTTAAAAGAGTCAAATTTAGTTGTGTAATAAATACGGGCTAGCAATTTCAGACTGTTAAGCATTAGTACGAAGACTGTTGTAGACACCATGTTTTTATTTATTTAGAAATGTCGGAGTATTGATGCTAACATTTCCATCTGTACTTTCTTATTGATGCCTTTGTGCATATGGTATCTCTGATTTAGACAGCTATGCTTGTAGGTGGCTTTGGAACTTTCGCAACACAGTGGCATTCGTAGAGTAAGACTTTCTAACGCGATTCTGCAAAGTCATCAGCTGATAAAATTTCCAGCAACAGAAACCGGATCACAGCTTAAATCCGCGATCTTTAAAAAAAAAAAAAACATTTGCAAAGGGAGCAACAATGGTTGTCGACAATATTTCCAATCTCCGCCACATTGGTGCACCAGGACACGGATGTTAGTGTGGGGTCAGCCGCCCATCGCGTCTATTGTGCGCCTGCACATTTAGTTCGGCTTTTGAAAAAAAGAATGTTTTTCGTTGAATCCCAGCAATAGTAAACAAACGTATGCAATCCCGTTGACCTACGTGAGACTGTCGGCCGTTAACTACAGGTTATTTGAGGCAGCACTAGCGGCCAGAGTTTTCAGCATCTGCAGCGGTATTATTAATCGTGGGCGATGTCCCGAAGACGCTTGCAGCAGCGCGGTTACTGAAAACGCCAGGACCTTGTAGACTCATAGTGTGCAAACAATGTTTACATCTCAGAGGTGATAATGCACGTCAGGTTATTATCCACAATCGTCTTTCGACTAAAATGCGCATCGCGGGCTCTTCGATCCACTCTTCACGTAGTCTGCGCTGGCGCTGGTGTGAGTTTTCAGGGGATATTGCTGTACGCGTTTTATCATAGGACTCGCCACCAGTGGTGCAATTCAGGTAATGCCGTACCATCAAGACATTTACTGCCAGTACGGCCATTATCGTAAAGATGTGGGGGGTGGTCTGTCTGTACTGTGCCGGTAAGAGTAAAAATCTAAATGCACCTCTGCTCGCCACACATAGGAATGGATTGATGCAGGTTACGTTTTTTTTTTTCCATTAAGAATACTCCCAGTTGTGTTTATATGATCGACGTGGACATAAAGCTGGTATTTGTTAATAAACGTTGGGGCACTGGGTGTCGCATGCGTGCCAACTTCGTAGAATCGGGTCAATTCAAATCCAAATATGGGTTTAAGCGAGGCAGAAGCTCAGTGAAGGCCAGAGCCTTGGCACGATGTATGACTAGGTTCTCGACCTCGGCTACATGCCAATCGGTGATCGTGTGTGGAACTCCAGTGTGTATGCATTTTATCATTCAAGGGAATACAAAGTTAATTAGTTTTCGCAGGGTCACGGGGTTAAAAATGACTTTGTATATTTCATGCTGGACAAGTCGAAATGTATTACTAGAGCTGGGGTAGAGCGTCTCAACGATAGCATTCGTAGGTACGCTGAGGGAATCCTTAACTTGCAAACACAAATAAAAACAGGCTGGGGGAAGCTTGTAAGACCTTTCATGCACAAAAATACCCAAAACAACATTTTCTTCCAAACGTAAAACGTAAAAGATATTATCAGCAGCACAGAAAACATTCCTATGTCGATGGATCAGTATGAGAAACTGCTTGGTTAGGCCAGAAGTAGCTAGATCACGTTATTCGCTGCGCTGCGACTTATACATAGTGCAAGTAACATTGAAATGAACGTATACTATACGGCGTATAACTACAATCATACGGATAGTGATAAATTGCCTGGCACCAACCCCAATGCTAATTTGCATGCTCGCCAGCATAACTGACCAAACAGGAGAAATTCACACTACAACAACCACAGCTAAAGAATCTTGAAGAGGTTGGTTTTCACCTCGCCCGCCCAGCAAGCAGTTAACATTACACAAAAAATGCAAGCACCCAAAGAAACCCAAAACCATGATGCCGACAAAACAATCCTAGTCATGGATCCCGGTGCGCTTGGGCTTATGAACATCTGGTTTATCCACTGATAAAATGACGAACGTCCTGTTCGAGAGCTGTTTTTTTCTGTTTGTGATAGTTACTGTAAGAACATAGAACATGCAATTTACTTTTTGATGGTCTCTCTAATAGCACTAAATTGGTTGCAACGTGCCCCTCGAATATCGTTGGCTATCTTTCGTAAATTCCAGATCGACTATGTTGTCTTGTATCTTCAGGCTCTTCGCTTAGTCTTCTGTTTCGGCCAGCATTTTCCAATCTACAACTAGGCGTTCATCAAGCTCTACGATCATTGCAAGGGCAAATGACCAAGGTACGGTTGAAGTGTCTTCTTAAAGTCATGGATGTCTCGTTTGGAAGGCTGTTAGATTCCTGTGCCGCCTCCTGTTTAAGTGCTGTGTCGTCGGATCCCTCGTTGAGCTCTGTCTCATGGAGAAACCGAGAGCCCACGGCCCCTAGTATGGATGGTGTGAAGAATGTACTCGGGTCTCTTTCTACTTGTTAGCAGAATCAGCTCCGCACCCACTTTACTACTAGGATGACTGATTTATTCGCATTAAAACTGAACCTGCTGGTGCATTCTTTAGCAAAACCATTTGTTTTGTGGTAAGCATCAACCTTGGCGACGCTCTAGTCCAATTCAACATATATTCTTTCTTCCATCCAATTTGCACATCATCGCCGTTGGTCTAAGATGTGGTTTCCGTACTTCTTTTGCTTTATTGGCTTCATTGATAAGTGTAGTTTCATCTTCTTTGGGCAGAACATCTTCACTACTGGAGCCTTCCACTGTCAAGTTTAGTTCCACAGGCTGTACATCTGGTGGTGTTGCTTTTAAAATGGTTGAATGTTGTTTGATGGCTAACATAGTAACACACGCTAGCACTATTCAAATATGCCACAGCTGTCTTTTATGTTGGCTTCCAACAGTTTGGCCAGGCCAGAAATTTGGAGATAATGGCAGCAGATGTGCTTTTCATGGTGTTGGATGTATCTTACCAGGCAGCTGTCTTTTTTTAATCAATATATAGTGACTGTATTTGCCATAAGCGCTCAGCAAAAGATTTAATGAATATTCTCTCATTTTAAGCAACTCGTTGATGCACAGTAGGTAAAGGTTATTTTCCCTGCCAAAGACACTAACTGTAATGGAAGGGTTATGACACTCAAACTTGCCAAGATCACCTTCACAGAGAAGTCTATGACAGCAAAGTCGAATTTACCTTAGTGCCAGATCAACATAATCATTGGCTGTATGTAACATAGGTAGGATGGCCTAATCAGAGTAGAGGTTGGTTTTTATCCACATTTTGATAACAGACTGTAGTGGTATGTACTTGGATGTTAGAATGTAGCTCCATCCATGAAACAGACAGTACTGCAACACATCAATGTCCAGCACTTGCCATTGGAAAAATACCAATCCAGACCCATGCTGCACATATTCTTCAATGTGCCTTAGTATCATGGCATTAGTTTGGGTAATCAGCTACTCGATTTCATCAGTGTGCATTACAATGATGGCAACTTCCCTGAAATAAGCCATCACTTTAATGGTGCTTTCTGTCACTACTCACTTGATCTTATCAAAGTGTGCAAGCTACATGTCTATTATGTGTTGTGACCAAAATGCTTTGATCTATTTCCAGGCTAAAGACAAAGGATACAAACTCTGCATAGCAAGAAACAAAGCCATCTATGATCTGAGGTACTATATGCACTAAAAATGATGTGAAGTATTTGTATAGAAAGCAGTAAATGAAACATGTCATGAGTTGTTGTAGTGGGATAGTGAAAAACATATTGTAAAATATTAATAATAATGATAATAATAAGAACTTCATAAAAATAGTCAAGATAAATGCAATAAAAATAACAAAATATATACATGTATTAGAAAACAATTATCATAATAAGTAATTCAACAAAACATTCATTCACTTTTGTAAAAAAAAAACAATATATTCTAGGATATCAGAATTTCATATTGAGCATATAGGGAAAAGAAGCACCTCCTTCTAAAGTTGAATTTTTACACAGTCATATTCAAATAACCATATTTTTTGACAATGCAAATACATACAACAACAATTATACACTGAGATAATGTATATACAATCTTACAAGCATGTTGGCTATACAAGCTCCATTGATAAGAGTTAAACTCTCAAGCACTGACAAGACACAGATTTCCTCTAAACTTTAATATAATTTAATAAGGGATGGGCACACAGCATAAGAGTAATAGTTTTTGTTTGTAGTAATATGCCCACATTGCAGACCCAAAATTTAACAATTTAGAAAAAACAAATATTGCCAAAATACCATGAAAATCTATTCAAGTCATCTACATAATTATTAATATGCATACCAAATTTCATTTGCTAAATCAGGTGATATTTACTTAATTCTTCCAACAAAGCTTCATCTTTTATAAAGGCAAAGTAAAAAACAGCTTTGAAAAAAGTAATAATATTTAAAAATTTGCTGCAACAGCCTCAGAGTCCAATCAGGTAATCTACATATGAATACAAATGACACCAAACATTGCTTACATCGATTGACTTTTGTTTCATCATACAAATAAGGGTTCTGTCAAAAGAATCTGTCCAGAAGTTAAAAAATTTGTAAAAATTTAAAAAATTTGCAGTTATTACTCAAAGAAAGTTAAGCAGGTTATCTGCAAGCAGTGGGGCATTTTAAAAAATCCATTCAGCAGTATGAAAGGGTTGACTAGATTCAGATGTGTTGTTTCCAGCTCTCTCTTTGTAATGAATACTGGAAATATCTTTTTTTTAATACTGAACTACAACATTCATTTTAATACAAAATTCCACTACAACTTGGATACAGTCTCCACTGGTTTGTTTCTCACAACACCTTCCTGGGCAATAGACATGGCAAGAGTTCCATCCCTTTTCCACACTCGTCCATGGCACAGAGCTCTACCACTACCTGAGAAGAATGAACAAAAATGAAGAAAAAAAAGCAAACTCCTAATCATTTTGGTTTATTATTATATGATTAGAGCCAAGGCAAAGTGCCACATGCAGGAGTGTGCATTGTGTCCATTCAAGACCCCTGATCATGCATGGGATTAAGAAAAACACTGCTCAGAAAAATATCTCAAAATGTTCTCTTACTCTTCTTTTTCTATAAATTTACATCATTACATCACGATCTAACTTTGTACTACACAGTGGCAGAGTCATACTTATTTCATGCTGTAGAAATTCAAAATAAAAGATTAGAAAAATGACACACTGAACTCTGATGTTAATTTTGGTAAAATTTCTAACCAAGGGTCCTAAGCAAATATTCACAGAATCAGAACATTTATCAAAACAAACTTTATTACATAATGTTGACCTTTATTTGCATTACGATGTAAAATCATAGGCACAGTTTGCGAAACTGAGCAATAACAGACCTTCCAACCATTGTTATGTATATGTAATTTAATTATTTGTTTGAGTTGAATTTTTTTATTTTATGGAATTAGTGATTCTTTCCCTGGAAAATACTAGTACTCATACAGAATTCTTGGACAAAGACATTTATCAAAATTTATTCAGAATTCCAAACTGGAATATTATTTTCTGTGATTCAACAAAGGAACTGTTGACACAACAACACTTTGAAGGTTGCAACAGACGTCATCACCTCCATTTTGATTTCATCAGGACTCAAACTCAGATTCACTTAGGACTTTTCATTGATAGGACTTCTGTTTTTTTAAATTCTTGGATTATTTTTGGATTTGATTCAAAAACCATAAGTTCTTTTTCTCAGTTTTCCTTTGGTTTTCTGGGGAAATAAATTATTTGTTAAAGTTTACAAAGCTTGTTGTCTTCACTCTTTTCTTGTTACTTTTAGTACGAGCCTAGACACGTAACAAGAAAATTGGGGCCTCGTCCTTAGGATATATGAATTTTGGCTAAAATATTTCAGAAAATTTTGTTTGTTTTCTAAAATTTTAATTCACCTAGTTTCAGAATTTTTTAAATCCCACGCATTATTTTTCATTTTAGAAATCTTTAGTGATATCAACAGGCTTTTAACAATGTCATCAAAAGTGGAGATCTTTCTTTCAAATCCTACCCAGGAGCAGTTAGACTGTTTGAAAAAAAGATGAATTGCTTGAACTTGCCTGAAAATATGATCTTTCTGAGGCAAAAGCTTCCTTAATGAAGCAAGAAATAAAAAACATTTTGGTCCAGTATTTGGTAGAAAAGAGTGTTTTGGATAAAAGAGTTTTGTTTTCGATCAGTAAGTCTGTATCAGACTCTGACATAAAAGTAAAGGAATTAAAATTAAAATACAAGATGGAATTAGAGTTAAGAAAGCTGGAACTTCAGAAAGATAAAGAAGAAACAAATGCAGTTACAGAAAGAAGAGAAACAAATGCAGTTACAATTTGAGAAAGAGGAGAGAGACAGAAAGAGGAGAAACAGATACAAATGCAATTAGATAAGGAAGAGAGAGAGAGAAAGACAAATGCAGTTACAGAAAGAACAAATACAGTTACAGAAAGAAGAAAAAAAAATGCAAATGCAATTAGATAAGGAAGAGAGGGAGAGAGAAGAAGAAAAACAAATGCAAATGCAATTAGAAAAGGAAGTGAGGGAGAGAGAGAGAGACAGATGCAAATGCAAAGAGAGAAGGAAGAGAGAGAATATCAATTTAGAATAACAGAAATAGAGCTGGCAAGTGAAATGCACATTCCCACTTCACATTCAAGCTTTGATATTACTAGGAATTTTAGGTTAGTGCCCCCTTTTAGCGAAAAAGAAGCAGACAAATATTTTCCTTAATTTGAAAAAGATGCTGAAATTTGAAATGGCCAAGGGAGCAATGGACTCAATTATTACAGTGTGCACTTTTTGGCAAAGCCCAAAATATCTGTGCATCCCTGTCAATACAGCAAAGTGCTGACTATGATCTGGTTAAGGAATGATTCTTAAAGGGTTATGAGTTAGTCCCTGAGGCTTATCAGCAAAAATTCAGGAACTATAAAAAAGAAGTTGGACAAACTCATGTTGAATTTGCATGAGAAAAAGAGCAGTTATTTGATAGGTGGTGCTTAGCCAAGAAAGTTGATCAAGATTATGAAAGTCTCAGACAACTTGCATTACTTGAGGAGTTCAAGAAAAGTGTCCATAGTGACATTCAGACTTATCTTGATGAGCATAAGATTGAAATCCTGGAAAATGATGCTCGTGCTGCTGATGAGTACTCCTTAGCTCATAAAGTTCCTGTTGTAGGCAAGTCTAACACTCAGCATTCTTCTGGTAAAAAGGTATTTCAGCCTAATACAAGCCCTTCGAAAACTCAATCTGGCACAACTTTTAAAAATCAAGCTTCTGATAAGCTTGATAAAAAATCCTTGTCTCTTCTACGTGTACCTATTGCAAAAAGAAATGAGAGTATTTCTGATTGCTTCAGACTGAAAAATAAGCATCAGAATCAAGACAGACCTATTCCAAATGCTCTTATTTCTAAGAGGTCAAGGTCATGTATTGAAAGCAATACATTTTTGGGTCTAATAAACCCCAGTCTGATTTTATTATGGAGAATTATGAACCATTCATGTCGAAGGGATCTATATCACTCTTGGGTGATTCAGCCAATCCCATCCATATTACAATTTTAAGGGACACAGGAGCTTCTCAGAGTCTTTTGTTATCAAGTACTTTGCCTTTTTCTGAGAAGTCTCTTCTAATGAGAGTGTTCTTATTCAGGGAGCAGAGTGCGGCTTTGTTAATGTTCCTCTCCATTGTGTAAATTTGTCATCAGACTTAGTTTCAGGACCCATGACAGTCGGAGTAGTGTCTTCTTTACCCGTTTAGGGCATTCATTTATTACTAGGCAATGACCTAGCTGGAGGTAAGGTTGTGGTTAATCCACTTGTAACTGACAAGCCTTGTTTGGATCAGAAAGTCGATCCTATTGAAAAAGAATTCCCTGATTTATACCCAGCTTGTGCTGTTACCAGAGCTATGGCAAAGAAAGCTCTTGAAAATGATGTTGATAAGGAAAGTATTCCTTTAGCTGACACATGTATTGGTCAGGCTTTTGATGAGGTCACTTTCACTCCTTATTTGGATCAATCAAAAGGTATTGATCACGGTGATCCTCTTTGAACTACTCATTCTCTTTATTCTAATCAGGGTGACAAATGACAATCACTTGTCATCGAACAGGAAAAAGATCCTGAGATCTGTTTGTTTCAGAGGGCCATTAGTGAAACTGAAGCCATCATAGTACCTGTCTGTTATTTCACTAAAAATGGAATTCTTATGAGAAAATGGAGGCCTCCCGAGGTACCTGCTGGTGATGAGTGGTCAGTGAACTATCAAATTGTAGTTCCAAAATCATACAGACAGGAAATACTTAGTCTGGCACATGAAACTCCTCTGGCTGGTCATTTAGGGATTAATAAGACTTATCACAAGCAGCAGGCAGGGTGAACCCTACAACTTTTTGCCTGAACCGTTAAGTAAAAATAAATAACATAAAATAAGGGTCAAAACGATAAACCGAACCTTCTAACTATATTATTACCTTTTAGTTTGAAAAACGAATAATAAATCTTTTGGGTTAGCTCATTTTTGTTACTTCATTTTTGAATTTTGCTTTAATGCGTTTAGTTTACTCACGGGTCACTCAATTTTTGTCATTCACCCTTCCTGCTGCTTTAATTAACCAAAGATTTTATCTAGACCTACACGATACCTAGATCTTGGGTCATGTAGATTTATTGTAATAAATCCAAACGGAACAGATTGTGCTTTTGAAAAGAAGCTTTTAAACTTAATCATGTCCATGTCCCCTGAACACCAAGTATAATAAATATTCTGTAGAGTATAATTATCTACTCCATTAAACACAACCAAAATATTGCAGTTGTCTCTGATCACTTTAGGTATCTGTGTATATCGTTGTGTAACATAAATCACGTCAGTATTTTTGTGACGACCTCGAGAAAATATTCTAGCTGGATTTGTTTGTCTGTCCAACATAACGTCATCGTACACCACTAAATTATTAATAAATCCATCTAGGTCATCTACAGATGGAGCCTCATCAATATCGGTAATAAAGTCAACAACATCATCACCATCTTCATTCAGCAATTTTGCATTTTCATTAAAATCTTTAAGTACTTTGTAACAGTGTTGATCATCTACGGATGGTGCTACTAAATACAATTTACTCCATTTTAACCATCGCATTATTAAATTTAATAATAGTTGTGTTTTACCCGATCCAGATGGACCTATTATAATCATTCTTATCGAATTTGGTAATGCTGGATGATGCTTCACTGGCTCCTGTTTTCGTGTCGCCGAAAAATCAATTATATCCATATTATTAATAACATGAGTCTATATTGTGTTCGATGTAGATTATCTACACCCACCACTGGACTGACAACAATAATAACAAAAAATAAACGACGTGCATTAACAGGTAAATGTGTAAATGTGTAAAATGCGGCACGAAAAAATATAAATTTATCTCCATGTCTGATTCCCTGACAAAGTCAGGTACAAAGACAGGTGGAGATATAGCCGCTTTATTAGGAAAATTACCAGGAACTCCATGGGCTAAATATGCCGGTGAGAAACACTTACCAGGATATAATTATTGTGGTCCTGGAACCCGACTTGACATCCGACTTGATGATCAAGATCAACCAAGACCAGGAGAGTATCCAGTAAATAAGATTGATCAAGCGTGTCATGTTCATGATGTTGCGTATAAAAGTAAAGATTTACAACAAAGGCATCTCGCAGATGTAAAATTGATTCATGCATTAAATTCTATACCTAATAAATCTGTCAGAGATAAATTAGCTACTTTTCTAGTAAAATCTGCCATGAAAGGTAAAATAATGCTAGGGGCTGGTAATTAATTATATAAATATTATAATGGAATCCATTTATTATAGCCCAAGAGGATATTGGAGAGGTAAATCAGCTATTACTAAATTATCTGAAGCAGCAAAAGTTTCACGTTCTGTTGCTGCAGCGTGGTTAGCACGACAGGCAATATGGCAAATTTATCTACCACCACCTAAAAATATTCAATATTCACATTTTGATGTCAGTGTCCCTAATGAGGTTCATCAAGCAGATATTTTGTTTTTACCACATGATACTGTTAAAACACGTGGACGAAAATCACGCACATACAAATACGCATTAACTGTCGTTGACGTTGCAAGTAGATATAAAGAAACTGAACCATTATCAACAAAGACAGCGTCTGAAGTTTCATCTGCGTTTGAACGAATTTATCAGCGAGGACCTTTGCGATGGCCACAGTTATTACAGGTTGATCCTGGCAAAGAATTTCTTGGAGTAGTATTATCGTTAATGAAGAAACATAACGTTAAAATTAGACGAGGACATACTGAAATTCATCGTGATCAGGCAATTGTTGAACGATTTAATCGAACACTTGCCGAGCGGTTATTTGGATACCAATATGCAAAAGAAATATCTACTAACTTTAAATCTGGTGAGCGATCTCGTGAATGGGTTGCAAGGTTACCAAGTGTGATAGCTGCATTAAATAATGAAATTACTCGTTCAACTTCCATGAAACCTTCTATTGCGATCACAAAAAAATATATACCCCGTAGTAATGACAGACAACAACCTCAACCAGTATTAGGTAATGCAACTGTAAGATATTTATACGAACCTGGTGAACTTGAAGGTGGTAAAAAAAGAACAACCGATCCTATCTGGAGCGTGACTACACATACAATTTCTAGTGTGGTTAGATCCACTGGTAGACCTCCAATTTACAGATTAGATTCTACCGCACCTCAACGTGGATTTGTACGTGAACAATTACAGGTAATCCCTGAAGACACACAATTACCACCACATACAATTACATAATCAGAACCAGGGCGTGCAGCGCCCCGACGTCGATTACATTCAAGACAGGTCAGCATCACATTATCACGTGTATGACCAAGATTACTATTAATTCTGTCTACGGTAAATTGTCTTGGATTATTATTCGAATATTGCCATAACATATTACAGTTACAACTTGCACAATTATTATTCTGTTGTGCTTTTAGTTTTATAATAAATTCAACATCAATATCAAAATCACGTTTATTTTTTTTGTCACACTGCTTATAACCAGATAGTTTTTTTCTTATTACGTCATTATTAACATTCTGATCATTATTTTCTATAAAATTCATAATAACCCTATGTAGTTGAGATATTCGTCTGACCCTAGAAACTGCGAGATAGACTAAATTCGACCATTCAATCCGATCATCTATAATCCAGATATTTGTATCGGAAATAGTTAACCCCTGTGATGAGTGAATCGTTATAGCGTATCCTAACGTCCACGGTGATTTATTCATATTCAGCGCATTCTCAACGACATTAATATCTACTAAAACAATATCATTCAAGACAAGATTCTGTACTCGGACATTTTCAGTATCTCCACCAGGAATTTCAACATCAATATTCTGTCGTCGAGTATCTGCTGGGCGATAACACAAAGGTACAGGTAGATCTGAAAACTTTTCTTTATGTAACATAAATAATTTATTTGTAGTTCATCACGAACTATCTTTCTACTTGCAACTATTAAATCAGCGGGATTCCATAAATTTAGAAAATCACTCATAGAAGTCTCTGGAATTACTCCTCGCATTATTTCACATTGTACTCTGTCTGGTTGTAGTCTAATTAACCTTTTAAATTCCTTCAGCGGTTCATCAATAGCTCTATGGTCATCATTTATTTCTTGATAATAATCTACGTTATTCTTCAGCCATTCATGTGGAGACTGTTCAATAAAGGGTGGTGGTTGACCATGATCACCGCACATTATTATAGCAGTATTCTTCGTCAATAGCCATTCAAGAAATGTTTTTAATATTTCTAACGACACCGTGCATATCTCGTCCCATATAATATATTTAGGTATATATTTCTCACCCATTCGTTCAGGAGTCCATGTGTCTCCACACCATCTAAAGAAACTATGATAAGTACACGATTTTACTCCTCGTTCTTTTATTTCTCTGGCTAATTTATGTGTCGGTGTCAAAACAATTATATCCGAATTATTATTCATGAATAATTTAATCACACGAGTTGTTTTACCTGAACCACCGCATCCATTAAGATAAACAGTTTTATGTCTAGATATAGGATCATATACAGACGGTGCTGATGAATTTGATACCTGATTATTATTTTTGTGATATATTTCCTTAATTTCAACGTCGGCAGATTCAGAATAACTAAATATATTTTCTTGTTTTATTCTCCATGATCCCCATTCACCATTACCAAGTAGTGGTTTTAATAAATCCGTATATTTTTTATTTATATAAAACGAATCCGTTGCGACTCTGACAGCATCACGAGAAAATTTATTTATCATAGACAGTAGATTTATAGAAACATATGCCAACATAGAAGATCTTAAATGAGTAAATTGTGGTGAGTCACCATCAAGATAACTCACAATTGTACCTAGTTTGGTTCCGTCTGACAAATAAGCATTACTCCGATTTATAAATATGTTTTTTTCTGTTGTATCAGCAATTATAAAATCGAGTTCAGCATCGTCCATAATTAATCTTGTACAATGTCTTTTATGATCATAGGCTCCTCCTTGAGTAAATTTACCAATTATCTTTCTACCAAGATCTTTTGCAAATTTTTCATCATGCTCGTCTCTGCATTTACGTATATTATTAGTAATTTTAATAATATCATCTTCATTAAGATCAGGAAATTCTTTCCTGGCATCATCAGTATTAAATCTATTTGGTTCTGGTAACCAAATTTGTTTCTGTGGACTATATGATATAATCGCCTCACTCACCTGTAAAGATATTAAAATTCCAACATCAAGCATATATCGCAATAGTACTATTGGAACCCAACATCGCTCTGAAAAATGTCTTCCAAACCAAATATAAGTAATCGGATGGAGATTTTCTGCAAATTCGAATGATTCTACATGAGCAAATCCGGTTAAATCAAAATCTGGTAAATGTCCGTTTATTGCAACCCTGGTCATCTCGTGTGATGGATGTCCGAATCTCTTAAAGTATTTAGAACATTCTCCGTATCCAAGAAAACTTCCAGGATAACATGCTACCATATCGACGGATATAACGTCACTATAGTTGTATTTAGTATTCCATAATCCTCCGTGTCCATATTCTACGCAGCTTTTATGAATATCCTCAAGAAATTCCGATCGTGTTGGTTTCCATAAATTTTTCTCCTGAGCAAAATGAGCTGCTACGGATGGAATTGTAAAACAATTATTTGATAATTGTCTAACTTTGACATCGTCTGAAGTATATTTCAGCGCAAGATTTTCCATTTCTACATTAAGAGATTCTGTACGGTAAATATCACCATTAGGCCGTACAAACTGATCGTAATGATCATATTCCGAACTCTGAAATAACCAAACAGACACAGGATCACTTTTACTGATATTTTTGATAAAATCAAATATATGACCATCATAAAATTTAACTTTTCTATCTCGTGGAAATATTGTTACTGCTGAGGTCCATGCGTGCGAATTATGATCAATAATATCTATTGGAGCTCCATTTTTTGTGTATTTTGGTTTATATAAAATCTCTCCCGTCAGCGTTTTTACCGTTATTGGAAATCTTAATTTCTTTTCTAGTTCAGCGACATCTTTGATAGACGCTCCGGTATCTTTAACTGATTCTGCCCAAGTATTTATTTTTTTACGTCGTAAATCTGTTAAACCATTACCACGTATCGCATTTGTAAAATGTTCTGTAACTCGTTCAGCTACACAGTTTATTCTTGATCCTGACAATTTCATAGGTTTTAGATCCCCGACATCAGGTTTATTATTCAACGGAAATATTCCATATACAACTGCAGTTGCTGGATAACTCTGTATATAATATAATTTGTCAACACCTGTTAGTATTCCGGGCTTAGATTTATTATTTAAGAGAACAATATTATTTCCTGATTGTATGTGTACTGGATCGCGTTTGTCACGAATAATCCAAATATCTTCTTTTGTATTTACAATAAATTTTATTAAAATAAAATATTTTTGATCATCAAGGTGATTAATAATTATTTTTCCTCGTTTGTCATTCATCATATTAGTAACATTTCCGACTCTGAATGTTGACCATACATGAGCAGCACCATCGTCACGAAATTCATTTTTTGCTTCACGAATACGTTCGGTTATATCCTCATCTGTTAACGCCAGATCTTGCATCAAAGTACTAAATTTATATTCTGATAGTCTGTCAAGATCAAATCTAGCATGGGAAGGTTCAATTGCCGATAATTCCTCCATATAATTAAGACAAGTATTTAAATTAAAATTTTAGTATATATATAATGTTTGAAACAAAGAACAAATGTGTTTGGCTCAGAATTGGATATATTTCTCTTTGTAATAAACCGTGCGTGAATGAATACTGCGGAAATCATGCACAGAGTATCAAAAATGGAAGTACAGGACCAATACCGTGTATTCAATGTGGTGTTGGAGTCAGAGGAAAAACTCAATTGTGTCTAAAATGTGGAGGAAAAAAATACAGGGAATTAAAACGATATTATGACAAAAAAATAATACTGACTCTCCTATAAAGACAGAAGAAGATTATCTAGTTAGATTTCAAAATAATGATTTAGACAAATAATATTATTATATAAATGGAGCAAAACGAATTTGTGAAACATCCAGTATATACAAATTATGAAGCGTCTCGAGATGGTGTGATCAGAAACTGTAGATTGAAAAAACCAGTCGGTAATATTAATAATACTGGTTATTTTACGTTTAATACTGGAAATAAAAATTATTACTCACATAAATTCATATTCGAATGTTTTCATGGAGTAGTTGAAAATGGACTTGTAGTTGATCACATTGACGGAAATCCCCATAATAATCGGTTATCTAACCTGCAAGTTATTACACCTAGTCAGAATGCTGCACGCGGAAATACTGGAAAATGTAAAAAGTTTGCAAGAAGATCTATTAAATCCATAAATACAGAAACAGAACAGGAAATAACTTTTCCATCAATTAATGCGGCTGCAAAATATTTTAGCATACATCCACAATCAGTAAAACATGTTGCAGATAATATTACTAGATCAGCATATTCAATAAAATACGATCAGCAGATAATATTTGAATATATTATCTAACTCTGTCTTCCTAATAAATAAATTGTATATAGTTCGACTCTATATTTTACCTTCACCGTCGCTACTCTCGGTGTCACTTTCACTTTTGACAGAATCAAATAACATAATTTTTCTTAATTGCATTATACGATTATCCACGATCTTCTTTTTCTCGTATTCACGAGACAGTTCGGATCTGACATTTTCGATCGAACGTGCAAGAGGCGCAAATAGCTTTACCTGTTTTCATTTACCATCGCCAAGGATTCTAACATAGACTGATAAATTGATTTTACAAATTTATAATTAGATGGTAATGTATATTTATTGTCAGTTTTTCTTTGTTTTAATATTTCATAATCGCATAATATTTTTTCAGGATCGAGATTATCAGATAGATTTATTCTGTTATGTTTTAATTTTTTAATAGCAGAAATAATATCATTTATATTTTCTTGGTTCATATATATAATAATATTTCTCTAAAATAAAATAGCATCGTTCCGAATACTGTCAACACTCGTCAGCCATAGGAATCGAACCACGGTCGTCAGTATCATAGTTGCAACAATTATACCCAATAAATTTTAATTTTCTGTCAGATTTCAGAAATCTAGCAGATTTTCCACAGAAAAAAATAATAATATTAATAATAATTTATAACAGATTTCAGATTTCTACAAAATAATAATATTATTAATAATTTCAGAAAATCTGTCCAAAAACATCAAACAGAGTATATATTTACCCATCAGATTAAAAAAAATATATTATTTCAGAATCAGATTATTTTTTCCTTTATTATATTAGGAAATATTTAATCAGACGTTCTACGAGCGTATATATAAATTAATATTAAGAGATTCTTGTCTTAGATCCAAAATATTTCCTGCCTGGTCAGTGAGTTTGAAATTTATTCTTGTCAGAAATGGATTATGAACTCTCAGGTACACGGGGTTAATTGGTTCAGACACAATTAGCCAACCTGGCGGGTCTTTAGGGCTAAATGAATATAGTATATACCCCTGTTCTGCAGTGCCACTGCGGTGATTAGATTTTGAAAGATCTACTTGATAACTGTCATCAATTACGTCACATACCAGATTGACTGCAATTGTTTGTTGTTATATTAACAATACCAGGTGAGATATGGCGACCTCCACCGTGTGGATCATTATTGTGTTTAAGAATAGTTGGTGTAGGTATTAATTTTTTCCATGAATCACATATTCTTTTAAATTGTTCATCAATAAGATCATTAACTGATTTCTTTAGCTCTTCAGAGTTAAATCCAGGAATTATAAATGTTGATAGTTGTTCTCGCGTAATTCCGAAATGTTTTAGAAATATTGTTGTGAACAAAAGATTTAGTCTAACACCTCGAGGTGGACCGTCTTCATTAACTATATATAACTCTTTATATCATCTATCTGCTGCTATGTTCACTAATTTTTTTTCTCTGTTAACAATAATATCATTCATGAAATCTAGGTCTGAAGCAACTTGATTCAAATGTTGTATTACTTCAATTATTTGATTTTTTAAGTCATCGTTGTAGGAAGTGCTAATGCTGGAAAATAAATTTCTTAGATAATCAAGTATACGTCCGTGTTCAGACTTAATTGTATTAGCATATGAATTTATTTCATCAATATCAAGTACTATTATTTTACCTTTTTTACCATCAACTATTTTTGTAAAATGGGTTTCTGTTTTATCTATATAATGTATAACTCCATCACCAAAATATCGTCGCCATGGGTAAGCATTTATTTCTGTTCGATATTCTGGAGGTTTTATAAATTTTTTAACATCTATGACAAAATCAGATCTCTATGGTTCTGGTGGTCTTTGATAAACCGGTGGATATTCAGGCCAACCTAATACTGATCTAATCGAACTTTGATAAATATCTACGGAGTAATCAGGGGAATTTATTTCAATAACCGCAGATAGTGTTGGTTCGTAGACAGTAATTGCTATTTTTGATTCTTTTCCTGTAATAGATTTAATTCTGCGTTGGAACTCATCATTAATCTGTTCTATTTGATAACTGCCCGTTGGAATAGAAACTATTTGCCAATCAGGAGTTCCATCAGGTTTATTCTTATTAGCAAATATTAATGAATTATTTGGTTGTAGTCCACCAAATGGTTTTGATCTAATATTGGGCCAACTATAATAAACTCGCAATTGTGCTAATGCTATTTCTTTTGCAGGAATTGCGGTTGGAAAATTGACACTAAACTCAGGATTAGTCGAACTTAACGATATCATAGTAGTTTTTGACGGAGTTGTATTAGTGACAATCTGCTGAAGTAATTCCCTGTCTGTCATTATTATTATTGTTGTTATTTAATTCATTAAAATCATTTGCGATCACTTTAAAAGCATCATCATAAGTTTTCATCATCATCGCGAATTCAGTATCAGATATTTCACCATCACTGACACACGAAGAAATATATAAAGATAATTTAGAACATGCCTCTGCCACTGTGTGTAATTTAATCATATAATCGTGCAATTTAGCATTTGTACAAGTATGTATCTTTTTGGTTATAATACCGAGAACTCCAGCAATAGTCGTTGATGCTGAAACGATAATGGTTATAATAGTAGGTGCTGTCATCGTCAATGGTGATAATAATAATCCTGTTCCAGTAATAACAGCAGAAACCGAGTAAACAACTACATCAACAACAACTATACGTTTTTTGTATTTTTTTATTTTCTTGTTATAATAGTCGATAAAATTATTTAGTTTAGTGAGACGCTCACATACTTGATTGCATCTGTAAAGTTGAACGTCAATGCGAGACTGAGGTTGATCCATTATTGTTATATTAAGTGACTAATTGCGGTGTTTCAGCCACAAATTCCAGATGCCACCAATAAGGCACTGAGTTTATTTTTTGATCATCTATTCTCAGTATAAATGTTTCTTCAACATCTTTTCTTAACAATATAGATACAACTCCAGAGAGAGAATCAGTTGAATGACGCAATATATATCTGTTAATTATAGCAAATCTTTCATCACTAAATACGGACAGCCTGTAAATACCAGTAATTTCTGCGGTATATTTGATAGTATTATTTTGTGGTGTCCATGTTGATGGTCCTGATGCTACTGTGTATACGATATTTTTAATTTGTCCGTGTGGAATTTTAATCAGATTAGTTTTTTGAACAATATTAGGTATTCCACTGGCAATATCATTGAGTTTCGTGTTAATGTCGGCTAGTTTTATTTCAACGGTTGGTTGTTCCCCAAAAAATTCTTTAAAGGGTTTGTTTATGTTTCTACGAAAATTTAAGAACAATTGTACGTGATTAATATAATCAGTTCTAAATGCAGCAATTCCATCATTAATTGTCGTTAACGAAGTCATTATTGGAATTTCCTTATCATCGACGTATTTTTTCGTTGCAGCATCAAAATCATATTCTGGTGTTCTAAGATTGTTAATACCATTATTATTCATGTCAAGAAATGCGCGCATTATACCGCGATTGGTCAGCACATATTTTGATTCTTGATCGTCGACATATTTCTTTGTTGCCGCATCTGTATCTGCAGTTGGATTTCCAATGTCAGTGATTTTATTCTGATTCATATTAATATCTCCGGTAAATACATCGCCGGATTTCTTAATATAATTACTGAGTGATGTACCAGAATCTTGTATTTTACCTTGATCGGCAAAAATAACTATATTATCTACGGCCGCAGTTGGAATTCTTATAAGAACATCTGATAGTTGTATATTACTTGTTTTTAATCGTCCTTGATTATCCTGAAAAACAACTACTTCATTTTGATCCACACTGGTTATATTTAATAAATCATCAATTTCATTTCTGAGTTGATCAAGAGTTGCATACTTAGATAAATCAGCCTGCTGATGACCTTTACCACGAGAAGATCTTCCATAAATATCTACCATTATATTTACTAATGTCTGTTTAAATATGACGTCGTAGTATATTCATGTACAACTTTGTGGGGTGGTTTTGTTGATTTTGATATAGCATCAAGTACGTTAAGTACTTCTCGACCACATATTGGTGGATCAGTTAATGTTTGTGTTGGTAACGTTGAATGCCATATTGGAATACTTTGATAGCCGCTAATATACTTTAAGAATTCTTTTGGTGGAGCTAGTCCATATGAATCAAAATAAATAATTCCACGTGGATCAATTGCATAAGCGACCCAATGCGTGCCTGGACCAGAATTTTCATCGAGATTAATAATACCTGTTTCAATATTGTTTGGTTGTTTCGGTAATTGATCACGCATAAAAACTCCTCTAAAATTTTTTATTTTTAATTTTTTAGCAACATCTAGTAAATCAAAATTGGACATAGGAGATATCAGTAAACTGTCCCTGGTAATCTTAGGCCTTTTCCGTACCAGTGTGGGGTCCCTGGTAATCTTAGACCCCTTCCCTTTTTTTTGATTCCCTGTCCGGTTGCTTTCTTTAATGCCATTCCAGCAGCAGTTCCAACAGCACCTAATGCAGCTGCTTTTGCAACAGCTGGAGCTGCAGCGGCTATTAATGCTGGTATAGCAGCAAGAAGTGGAAATATACCACCCGTCTTAATTATATCTTTAATGGCACCCGCAGAAAGATTAAGTTTTATACCTTTATTTGATTTTTTTGCTTCATTGAAATACCCGAGCTGACGTTCTGTAAGAGATAATTTATTTGAGCCGCTCATCTGATCTTTCTTTAGCAATATTTTTAATCCGCAATTATTTTTTGATGCTGATTGTATCTTTTTAATCTGACCAGGAGTCAGACTAACACTAACATTATTATACGACATTATAATATTTATAAATAATCTAATTACATGTTTTCTACTGGAGCATCAACGACTCTCATTCGTCCACCAGCACCTTCAAGTAACATCGATTTATCGCTGAGTATGACAGCAATTGCTCTGTAATTGGCAATAGCTCCTATTGTCACACGAGCTCGAAAATGTATATCGACTACAGATTGTCTGGTTAAATCTAAATGTTCGAGCGAAAAATAATAAATTGGGTATAATGTTGTAAAATCCAATTGTGATATTTGTAAACCAGTATCAACATTTTGATCACGTCCCATGAACGTCATTAGACGGTGATATACACGTGCTACATGATTTTGATCGAAATTCAGTAAAATATCCTCGGATGGTTCTTGATGTCCATTTATTCTTAAGGAAACTTCGGAAACACCAAGATTATCAAATATCATAATACTACGTGTTTGATCATCCACCCGTGCAGCATCTTGAAATGCAATAAATATATGTCGTGGTGCAGAAACACCTTGTTGTGATGCTATTTGCCACGTAAATAAACCATTAATATTACTCTGGATAGCATCTGTGGTCATTGTTAACCACGATAATGCTGATTTACCACCTTGATTCATAAAAGAGAGTAGACGATCTTCTTCAGTTATTGATGGAGTCATCACCGGCATCCACAATGAAAGTTTTGTAAGAATTACTTTGCCAGGATCACCAGCGAGTCTCCATAATGCATCGTTGTCGGTTGCTTTTCGTACAAGTACAACTGTATGCTTAGATCCGAAAATGACTTTTCTGACATTTCTACAAAATCCAAATATATGTGATAGTGGAATCACACATGAAAATGCTCTTCTTCCACCACGCAACATTGCTCGACGTGATCTAAATCCTAAGTTGAAATCTGGATCTACATTAATAATCATAATTTGTACATCCGCATTGGCGTTTCTAGCAAAATTTCTTGGTTGTCCTATTTCATATTGTCGATACTCTGGAGAATCAGTTGTATCCTTTGCAAACATCATTGATGGACCAGCTGATCTTGAATAATCATCACTATATCTTGCAAGACCAAGTATTGTTGTTGCAACATCAACATCTTTCTGAATAGATTCAATATTTTTCCGTCAATCATGTACGTTGCACTGTCAAATAATGCCATAATACCATTATTAACAAAACCGACATTAACATCGTCTCCATATGCTGCTGGTGCTGCAGGATTAGCAATATTTAAAATTTCACCTTCTACTTCAATAAATGCTTCAGCGGGTAAGAAATATCAACTTGTATCCTGAACCTGTAATTCAATTCGTCCACGCTGATCTGGAATTCGTGCGTCGTAAGAATAATACTGATAATCACGCACAGACTCATCTTTAAGTACTGGTGCGTCCATGTCAAATGCGGGATCAGATATACGTTTGAACATCTTTATTATATTTATTATCGTCTAAAACGAAGATTACTTCGGGAAGTGAGACCACTTCCTGCTATCAGACTAGAGGTTATATTTTTTTCTTTTTCTGAAATTGGTACATCAACCAAATCTGCTAGTTTTTGATTAGCAACTTGATTTATTATTTTACTGACATTTGCAGGCATTACTTCTGTACTAGGTAATTTTACTGGTTGAGGTCGGACCACAGGTCTGCGTATTAATTGTGTTAATCTATCTTTAATCGCTGAAAATGCTTTACCAGCAACATTACCAACAACACCAATACCTTTTTCACGAACAACATCAATAGCTTTCATTCCCAGTTGCTTTGCAATCGGTATTGCTTTTGGGGCTATCCTTCTAAATAGACCCTGAACAACATCACCTAGTCCATCTCTGTAGGTTGTCTTGTATACTGGTAATCGTGAATTTATTACCCTGACTATAGTTGGTCCACGTTGAGTACTATGTACTATCATTTTATTATAGTAATTGTATTTAATTACGTACTCAGTCACTATAGTAGTCATCGACAATTTCATTAATAAGAGACTGATAAACATCAACGTCCATGATACCGCCTGTAAATAATCGTCTGCAAATATCAGCTGCTTCATTAATGATTTCTGGGGAATTATTACCAGCTCGTTTTCCTCCGATGAGAATCTCCAGACGTTCAACGTCATTGAGAATATTATTAGGACATATAATAAGACCACTTCCATGAGTAATAAATCCACTTCCAGATGTCTCAGGAACGTCATGGAATTCTTCTTCTTCAGATTTTTGTTGTTCTTGTCGCTGTGGAGCAAGTATTCGTGATTTTTGTCGTTGTTGTTGTTCTAAGTACGTTTGTCTTAATTTTTGTTGCTCTTCAAGTGGAAGTTGAAGATACTTATAATATTCATTAATAGTGTAAATATAATTAACAAAACGCTCATCATCATCTCTAGCCTGATTAGTGTCAAAATGAACGCGATAAATCCACTTTTCCCATTCCTTCTTGCTAATGGGTTTGTTGGCGTATTTAGGTTTTAATAGATCCTTTCTGTCGTGAAAATTATCAACAGCAAACTTAGCTAAATTAGTTATATTCTTAATATTTCTGATGTCAACAACGGCGTCATTAGTAAATTTATCAACTAATTCTATTCGCTCTCGTGTTTCTACAGGAGCCGCTTCTTCAAGTTCTGGTTCTACAGGCGGGGCTGGTAAAGCATCAGTTATATCAGCTGGAAGTTTACGCAGAAGTCGCTTAGTTTGCTTGGCCCGCTCGGCTATTTTGCCAGTTGCTTCAGCGGTTTTTTCTAGCGCAGGAAGAAGTGGTTTTGTTGTCTCTGTAATAGGTTTAAATAATTGTTTTGTATCCTCTTCAAATTCGACTTGAGATTCTTGTCGTTCTTGTACTTGTTGCTTGACAGCATCACGAACAGGTAAATATTTTTTAATTGCTTCTAGTCGCTCTCGTGCTAATCTAGCTGAATGAGGTTCTCCGATGACAACCATATTAATAATATTTATAATAATTGTTTAAATTCATAGCAGCAGGAAGGGTGAATGACAAAAATTGAGTGACCCGTGAGTAAACTAAACGCATTAAAGCAAAATTCAAAAATGAAGTAACAAAAATGAGCTAACCCAAAAGATTTATTATTCGTTTTTCAAACTAAAAGGTAATAATATAGTTAGAAGGTTCGGTTTATCGTTTTGACCCTTATTTTATGTTATTTATTTTTACTTAACGGTTCAGGCAAAAAGTTGTAGGGTTCACCCTGCCTGCTGCTTCACAAGATCTTGACTCTTATTGGCCAAAAATCAAAAGCTATGTTTGTAAATACTGCAGATCTTGTCATACTCGTCAAATGGTAGGAAAACCCAATCAGAAGATACCTAAGGCTCATCTGCAACCTATTCCTGCATTTGATGAACCATTTAGCAGAATAATGGTAGATTCTGTTGGTCCCTTACCTAAGACAAAGTCAGGCAACTAATACTTGTTGACCATAATGTGTGCATCAACAAGATTCCAGAGACAATTCCTTTGAGGAGTATAAAAACTAAAACAATAGTAAAAGCTTTGATAAAGTTTTTACTAGGCAAAAGCTTGATCATGCAGGTGTTCTGTGTGAAAATCACTGGCAGATTAAAGCATCCGAGGTACTTCTGTAAAGTTAATACGATGACCGTACTTTTGTATTTTAAGGGTTATTTCAGAAGGACAAATAGTAATGACAAGTGTACAATAACTTGGGCAACACCAATTAAGAACATCTTAGACTGATTTAAAGCCATTAATATTATGTGAAATATAGGGTTCTGTAATACAAAATGCTACCTAATGCAGACCATTTATTTCATGTAAATAATATAATTCAACTCTTATCATAAACATGACACAAAATGATCATTCATAAGAGATCCTCTGTTTAGAATTCTGAACAACAAAAGAATTAATTTAAATATTATTTCTCATTCAGTCATGAAATACAAATTTTAAAAAAAATTATTGTCTCTCAACATTTTGAAATTCATGTCATCATGACAACAGGCTGTCCACACACTGATGATCACAAATTACCCAGTTTAAGGATGACTGCTTTTGAAATGTTTGTGCATTTCACATTTTTTAAAATTATAATTTTATAAAGCTAAGGGGTCAAGTAATCCAAACTAAGAAAAATGCCAAGTAAGGGTCATTACATAGAAAAGTGGAAAAAGTATCCTATTATTAAACAACCATAAATCATAAAAATAATACCTGAATCTGTGTTTACAAATTCATCAAATTTGCACATGGTTTAGATCAGACACACCTCTTATTAAATATGCAAGGAAAGGGTATGGAGGTTAATTAATTTGTTCAGCATGAGTAAATTATTGAGATAACATAGTTTTTTCACAAACAAGACTTCCATCAAACCATCTCTGATATTAAGATTTTGAAATCAGCTGTTGTGGTGGCCATTTTAGATGTGCACAATTTCATTCAAGACCAACTAAATACCATATGGAATCTTCTGGTGAAAACGCTCTGCTGATGTGACTTTCCATTCAGAAGGAGCATTGGTAACAAGATTTTGATGGCTTCAGGTGGCCATAGTGGATGTCAGTACTGTTTTCATTTAGGACCAACTAGACATCATATGAAGTCTTTTAGAAAAAAGGTTATGCCAATTTGTCTATCCATTCAGGAGGATAGCAAGATTTGGTAGATGGCCTCTGTGGAAGCAATACTGAATGCCTGAGTGGCACCAGTTTCATTTAGGACCAAGCAGAAATGATAAAAAGTCTTTATGTGAAAACCCCATATTGATATGTCCCTTCATTCAGGAGGAGTAGTGATAACAATATTTTCACAATGGGCACTGTGGCAACCATAATGAATGTATAAGTGGCATCATTTATATTTAGATCAAACAGACATCATATGACTTATTCTGTTGAAAACCTTGTGTTAATATGAATTTCCATTTAGAAGGAGTTGTGCTGAAAATTATCTAAGGATGGCTGCCATGGTGGTCATGTTTGATGCCAGATTGGCACCTTTTCATTTAGGACCAACTAGACATTGTAATAAGTCTGTTAGGGAAAAAACTACATTGACATAACAGTGCCTTCAGGAAGGTAGCAATAACAAGCAGCCATATTGGTTTTCCAAGCAGCACAATTGTCATTTAGGACCACCTAGACTATGACATGAATGTGTGTATAATGTTTCATGGCAATCCTCCAGGTAGTTGAGGTGGAGTAAAGGTAATAAAGTTATGCTGATGGATGGATGACTGACAACATGTCATCCCATAAGCGCTTCTGATATTGCCAATTTACGGTAGGTCAAAAACCCTTAAACATTTCCCTCTGTCTCATTTACTTTTAACTGACTTTATCATATTCTTTCACAGAATTGTTATTACAGTTATTCAAATTATACAAGAATTTTCATTTTCATTATATAACATGAATACCATGAACAGCACAGTATACACTTGCCCTAAATTTAATAGTTATCCATGTAGGAACAAAACAATGGATCTCAATTACCTGGATATATGGTCAGGTATGCAGTCATGAAATAAAGTTACTGTGCAGAAACTATTTTATTTTTTCATTCTGTTTGTCTTGACCATGACTTTTGACACAAGAATGTAATGGTCTGCTTTACTATCCTAAGTGCAAGCCATCCTTGTTGGTCAAGGAAATTAAGAATAAAAGTTTTACTTGCAAAACCCATTTTTTCTTTAAGCCAAAACGACCTTAACCTTTGACCTTTTGATGCCAAAATTAACAGGCTTCTTCCATATCTTAAGTGCATGCCCATCACAAACTTTGGTCAAGGTATGTTGTCTAAAACAAAAATTGTATTGCAAAAAAAACACATTTTTTCTACTTTAAGTCACAGTAAACTTGACCTATAACCTTTCCACCTCAACATTTTTTCCTTCTTCCAAGTGCAAGCTATCCACAAAGTTTAGTCCACAAATCTGATGAAGAACTAAGTTACTGTCTAGAAACCTTTTTTCTTTCAGTCAATGACCTTGACCTTTTACTCCTAAATCAGCTGGTTTTCTTCTTACCCAACCTCCAAGTCCTCCACAAACTTTGTGAAGTTAAATAGTCAAGAACTGTAATATTTGTGAGGAAACTAATTTTCTTCTTCCAGTCCAAATAACCTTGATCTTTGACTATTTTGCTTCAAGCCGGACAGGCTTCTTCCTTACCCCAAGACCAAGATATCCACCATATTTCATTGAGGTGTATATTAATATTATTGTGTGGAAACCATTTCATTTGGTCCAGGTCTGTCATCCTGAACTAATGTTATCATGCAGAAACAATCTTTTCTCATTTCAGTTACTGACCTTGAATTCTGACCTATGGATTCTGAATTGATAAGATTATTTTTTTACCCAAAGTTTAGTCCAGATGGGTGGTTAAGAACTAATTTTACTGTGAAAAAAAGACATCTATGTTCTTTCAGTCACTGTCACCAAGACCTCCAACCTTTAGAATCCACCTTTACCCCAAAATTGACACGATTCTTCCTTACCCCAAAATTGACACGATTCTTCCGTACCCCAAGTGCAAGCTATCTGCAAAGTTTGGTCCCAGAATGTGATGTAGAACTAATGTTACAATCCAGAAATCTTAGTCTTTGATCTTAATCTTTGACCTTTTGACCTTCTTTCTTAACCCAAGTGCAAACTATCCAAACAATCTGATCCAAGTATGTGATGCAGAATTCATGTTACTGGGCTGAAACCCTTATTTTTCTAACAGTGATGTTGACATTTAATCTTTTGCCCCCTGAACTTTCTTTTCCGAAGCGTAAGCTACCTAGAGAGTCTGATGAAGTTACATGCTATAGAACTGAAGTTATGCAGAAAAGTTAATAGCAATATGGACAGACATGTTCACAGCATTAGAAGCTCTGCCAAAACTGCAATCATATAATATGAAACAGAAGTCACAACCACATCATTTTATGTTTAATCATTCCCAGAGTTCTAACACTATGATACACCAACATAATAAGGCATGTCATATCAATGACACATTAATATAATGATAATGTCATTGCAAGCTGTGCAGTAAGCATTGGTTTTACAAAAGTGGCCAATTTTAAGCATATTTTAGAGACACTATTTTAATACTTAAAATTGAATATGACCCTAGTGACTATGGGAATTACAGTATTGCATATGGAACTTGGTATCCTTAAAAGACTGCAGCAGAGAGTTGACTTTTACCCTTTTCTACCTACCACACTGGGGACTGAAGATTTCATACAACATCCACTCATCTACTCGAAATGGGGCATGAAACCATATTGTGTGGTCTAGGGAGGTCATGAAAGTCGTTTCATAGTTCTTGCCACCTGGCTGCAGGGCAACTCCAAGCAGTGAATAATCAGACTGGTAAGCAGCCATGCACTGGTGTACTTTATTATCATCACCTGGACAAAACAATGAAATAATATCAGTCAAACTTGATGATAGCCACCAAAACAAAGTTAGAAAAATTAATTAACCAAACGTAACTTCATCTTCCAACTTTATCAAAAAACATGTCAATTTGGTGCTACATTTTTTCAAGGCAAGAAGTCTACTCGCTCACAATAATCATTTAAAAACAGTAGAGTGGAATAAAACACTGTTGTTGTGTGAAATTCCATAGTATAGTGTTTCATAAGAAAAATGATTTCTTTAATATATATAATCAGTTTGGAAGGAAACCAGTTAAAGCATAAGCATAATTCTAATATGCTGCTCCCTTCTTTTAGCATGCCCAGATAATTTGCAGACCTGCTTATGATGCAGTGGTAGGTGTGGATCACATTTTTGCTTATAAGAAATACCCCAAAATTAGGCCTCTCTATACTGAATGTGAATAAAAACTCTAATCAAAACTGGTAAATGAAACCTTGATATATTGCTTGTTTTATCATAGAAAACAGTGCTTGGAAAGTTTATTCAAAATCAAGACATTCATAACCTTCAATAAAAAGTCATATTTTGTTATATTTTCTTTTTTATATAAAAAAAACCCAAGCAAATTTTCAATACACTGTAAAGAACAATATATGATGAAATATTAATCAATTTAAATGTTAGTAATTCCAACTGGTGCAACATTTGAAGAAATAAATACCAAATGAACAAGCCTTGTCAAGTGAAAGTCGTGTTTCAGGTCTGTCTTTTAATTTAGTTTCAGTGTCATTATCATAAATGCAACATGTCCTATTCTATTCAAAAAAGTGAAAAGTGTCGATTGACAGACACAGGTGTTTCTATGAGAACCTATTTAAGTGTCATGTTTTGACCTCCAACTGGTGGATGCATCCTGTTTACAATCTTTGCGCAGTTCAGTAAACAATAGCCAACTGATGTTTGCTCACACATCTGGCATACACAAGCAAAAGGCTAGTGGTCTAAGAATGTTTCTTGGCCAAATTTATAAATCAATTAAAATTTACCTACTTATTTAAGGAAACTGACAGACAACCGATCCCTGCCCAAATATCCAGTCATACCCACCCATTAAAACAATTTTATTTCCTGAACTGTTAAGAGCAGTTTCGGTCACCACCACATAGCCCCACCCCCATTGCTTCATTCTGCACATTTGTGAAGGAATTACTTTTTTGAATACAATGTGATCAGCTGGTGACTACATGCATTCTAACTATTTATGCTTAACTACCAATTTTTTTAATATCTGCATATGTACGTATCAATGAACGTTTCTCTGCCCCCCCCCCACCCCCCGGTAAAAATGTAATGACTGTTTTAAGTATTTCTTGTTTAATATGCATCTATATCCACACACACACACACACACACATTTGTGATTTATGGTATTGACCATTATGGTACTTTTCAAACCCCAACTATCATTTTATATATGTGACTTATGAATATATGCAAGGCTAACCGATGTGTCCTTCTGCTTTAAACCACACATAGCGAACTGGTTCTGATGAACGTAGGCGGAAATATCCCTCTGGATCCACAGGCCGTATATCCACAGGGATGTCACAAGACAGCATCTTCATGATGAACTCTCTTTCCTTGTCTGGAGTGTCAGCATGTCTGAAATTTGAATCAAATAACTTGTATTAAATTCAATGATCTACTTTTGTACACAGATGTGTTATTTTTTTATTTGTCTGATTTGAGATCTGAAAAGCACAATGGTAGTCCATTACCATTTCAACTTTGTTGAAGTGCTTGTGTTATGACAAATGATCTTAAACTAAGTAACAACAAAGAGTAAATAAAAACTAACAAGTTTTGTAAAATTCAGCAAATCATTTATTTGCTAGAATACAAAGTAAACATTTAAAAATAAGTTACAGTATTGTGAATGACCCTACAATGCAGGCTACTTGTTTCATTTTCATTGTAATCCATTATGGATATAATCACCATTCACCTTCCTTGTCCACTGAATGGTCTCAACAGGAGTTAATTCCCCTTGACCTTTCAACTCTTCGGCATAAAAGCAGTAGTATAGATTAAAGTTACTTACTGGTACAGAATATAAAACTAATTATTTAAAAGAAATATATTTTTGTCTTCTGTTGTTAAGTTACAGCATCAAGAACTTATTTATCTCAATGTGCTGCTAGACAATTTTTGCACTATTACTTCAAATTGTATGGAACTGTCCCCACTTTTCTCTCTTGATTTAAATGTAAACATGACCGGAGTATAGAACACAACTCGGGAAATGATCAGAATACATTATTTAATGTTTGAATTGAAATATAAAAATGCTTCATAGGCATTTTCTTTTGAATATCTTTCTTTCATGTCAAAATTACAGCATGTTTCAATGACATTACAATACATTCTTGACATCATGAAGTTACATTCAAGCTACTTCTGAGGGGTGTAGTAAATTAACTATGTGATTGTCATCTTGGAAGTAAATACCATGTATAATATATCAAAATGTTTGAAATTGATTACAGAAAATGACAACTTTTATGTAAGTTGACAACACATCTTCAGTGATTCTTTCAGGTGATGCTCTACAGTTTTGTATTTTACGTAGGGTTAGATTTTTAAAGAAAAAAAATTCCTAGAATTTCCTCACTGGTTATACTTGCCATTTAATAAAGACCTTCAATATTTTAGGTATTTTTGGTGTATGACTGATGGGTGTAATTTGGGTTGTAGAGTAGACAGCTTGGAATCACTTCTGATGTGCTTGTAAAAAAAAAAAACCTGCTAGCTCCACTTGGTCATTTTTGCTTCCAGGACTTCAAAGGTGAATTGTAAAAAAAAAGACCTGACAAACTTTTTTACTTTTCAGATATTTTGTAGTTCATTCATTGCACTTTCAGAAGCTGGTATTTGCCTACTTCAGCAAAATTTGTTTTCCTTATTTTAATAACTTCTAAAGCTAGTGTATTTTTGACTGATTCAGGTTAATTTTTCATTCACGTGGTAGCAACCATTTTGGTCTACTGTCAGCTTAAAACATTTACAATTTCCAAAGAAATGTCAGCCACAGTACATGAAAGCAGCATGGAGATATGCCAACATTCTCTCCACAGTGTACGTTGCAAATGCAAACAACTTCACCTTACATATTATATGAGAGGATTTATTTATTGGAACTATTCATTGGAATTACAAAGTGCTCATAAACTTCAGAACAAAGCAACTTTTTGGGAATAACTGTTAATCTGTTTAAAGACATTTTGGACTGCATCAATGTAATACACCAAGACAGTTAACATATCATATATATTATTCAAGTCTTTTGGAACATCAGCACAATAGATTAGACTTCATCTGGAACACTACTGAACTAATCTGGAATTTTGGGGGTGCTCACAAGTTATTATGTACTGTACTTTTTGAGAGAGTGGCATAAATTGAGCATGTTTAAATGACTCTCCACTACAGATGTTTAAGATAAGAATAATACTTCTGTTATTCACCACCTTATATAAAAAAAAAACTGGAGAACCTGGTGAGGGCCAAAAGTTAATTTCCAAAACATTCCAACCTGTCAACAAGGTCAGGTCCTTTAACAGCCAACCAATCAAATATCAGGTGAACCAGGTTTTCATAGCAGAAAAACAATGACCTGAACCCAAATCCCATCAAATTCATCAACAAGATTATTTCTACACCTTCCAAGGCACAAAAGGCTACAAACACAAGTTTACTACAATGAAATGACTTCATATCAAAGTAGAAACCCCAAATAGATAATATCAGCTATTTAATATGATGTCTACTAAATGACCGTTACAATCTATAATGATAAAAATTAACACAAGATATGTAAATATATCAGATGGGTTAAACGCCTGGTTCCAGGCGATGTATAGGTACACAAACAAAGTAAACTCCCAGTTCCAGGTTATGCTGAGGTACACAACCAAAGTAAACTCTATTCTAAGGCATAGTTCACTCTTCCTATTTATATGAGTCCCTCAAAAAGAGTGATGCCAAAAATAATTTCAAATAATCTAAAACAAGATAATTTTTAATGAGACCATCTCCTGTATTTCTGAGCAATAAGATGAATTTAAGTTTAGCTGCAGTTGCAGCCATACTGGATGTAAGATCAGCATCATCTTCATATTGGAACACCATGCGAATATGACCATCCATTCAGGAGGAGTAGTGATAAGATTTTAAAGATGGTTACCATGGAGGCCATATTACGTGTCAAATCAGCACAAGTTTTGTTTAGGACCAACTAAATATCATATGACATCTGTTGAGGAATAATAACAACAAGAGTTTAAAAACAGCTACACTGATGGCATACTGGATGTCACATAAGCACCATTTTCATTCAGGTTCAACTATATATCACAAGAAGTGTTTTGGAGAAAACCGCATGTCACAATGAACATCCATCTAGGAAGAGATGTTGTAAGTTTTCAAGATAATCAGTGTGGTGGCCATATTGGAAGTTAAATCTGCACAATTTTCATTTGGAACCAACTGGACATTACAAGAAGTCTTCTAGTGAAAACCCCATATTGGTATGACCTTCTGTTCATCAGGAGCAACAATATCGTCAAGATGACTGCGATAGTAGCCATATTGGATTTCAGATCAGCACCATTTCCATTTAAGTCAAACAATACATCATAAGAATTCTTCTGGTGAAAATCTCATGACAATATGACTTTAAATTCAGATTTTCAAGACAGCTGGAGTAGTAGCGATATGGGACATCAGATCAGCACCATTTTCATTAAGAACAACTAGACATCATAGGAAGTCTTTCTGTGAAAACCCCATTTCGACATATATGACCATCAGTTTGGAAGGAGTAGCAATACCAAGATTTTCAGAGCAGCACCTTTTTCATTTAGGACTAACTAGACCATGGGATGAATGAGTGTTTACATTTTTATGGTAATCCTCCATGTACCAGTAGTTTAGGAGTAGTAGTAACAAACTTCTGCAAAAGGAAGATGTAGAAAAGGGTTAACAAACTTGTGTTAATTAATGGTCTTTGACCAACAGACTACAAACATTACTAATGCCTTCCACCTAATAGTAAAAAATTAACATATTCCTATGTAACTGCTCACATTTTAAATAAAAAAAATGAAACATTTATAATGATTTCTATGCAGTTTATTGCCAACAAAATGTAAATTTCATTCCATAGAAATATTATATACACTGTCTTTGATTCAAGGTGCATTTGGCTTCCTCTAAGTATGCCTGCTTCCTCCATTCAAAAAACGACTAATGGGCAGACCACTGAATTTTCTTGTGGGGTGCAAGAGATTTTCTTTCCAATAAGGATATTTCTTTTCCTTTCATTTTTTAATGTTCAGAATCTTTTTTCAACTATTATGATGGATAGAATTTCTTTGTTTTTCTACAAATCTGATGAAGATTATTAAAGGTATGTGGGTGTCTGAAACTTGTTTAAAAAACATGTAAGGTCCCAAATTAAATTAGCAGGGTCTAAACACAAAGATCTGAGTAAAGCTGCAACATTACCAAAATTACTAAATGTATACAGTTATCAATAACCAAAGCAGTACTGTTTAATCAAAACAATTAGAAACTTTTCCCCCTATCTACTGGCTATACTTAGTGAACAGCTGACAAATATGATAATGTACATGCAAAACTTTGCCTAACTTGCAGTTCTTTCATTTGCGGCATGTCCTTCATCTCTTATTATAACAGGATTCAGTTTGTAAGACATGTCTTTGTTGAATACATCTAATATTTTCTGTACAATATCCCTAGGCTTGTAGTGATATCATTTCAAACTATTATATATATGTACATAATGGAAAAATTGATAATGGAACTGCCTGGACATGCACATGGGATACTTTTGTAGGATTCACAATGAGAAAGTAAGCAGTGGATTACAAACTTTAAACTGTTTCTTTAAAATATGATGCTACTTATCAATGGTTATGTTAACAAAATGTTGCTCATAGGAAAATATTGTAGTTCAAAGAATTTTTTTATCAGCAGTGACAGTAAATCAACCTGATAGCAACAGGGTGTAATGTGTACATTAACGTACAATTACTGACATTCTTCTTCACCTGAGATGCCATATTCACAGATACAGTACAAACTTTAAAATAAAAAAAGAAATAACACAAAATATCTACTATGCAATCCTCTTATGCAAATATGTGGAAATATATAATTTGAATGGAATGGGTAGTTCCTGCACTGATTTACATGTTTACAATCTTAGCAAATGTTTACAGGCAGTAAATACAATTAATCCATTTCCACATGTGAACAAATTGCAGCCATAGATCTGAGTCATCAAAAGCATGTCAGATAATTTGTTATGAATTGTTGTCCAATTAGCACAAAATAAATAAAATGTATATCTCCTCCCCCATTCACACTCAACAGTGGTTGAAATGGGAGTGAGAGAAAATATTTGAAGTCTGCGTTGTTGTTACTTCGAACTTTTATGACTGTTCTGCAAGTGTACTTACACTTAAAACACGTTCAAAAGTTTGCATTCATGGTCTTGAAACATTAGAGATGAAGTGTGTGATACCACCCCATGAACAAAAAGCATGCACCCAAGCATAACATGACAGAATCTCCTTAGCTCATGGCTTAACAAAAAACCTGATAATAAGGACAAAAGCTCACTTTAACTGCAACTGCAACACTTCTGTGGTGTCCATTAATTCCTCAGGTCCTGTAACCTTTGGCATCTGCATTTGATATTTGTAGACCTGTGCCTCATCCAGTTTAAAGGATGCCTGCATGGTGAAAATGGTAATTCCCATCTGGGTGGCCTTTACAGAGCGATTGGAGAAAGTCTTTCCATCACGAGTCCTGTCAACCATATACAGGACTGGCTTTTGAGAATTACCTAGAAGTACTGGTAGTGTCAATGATTTGACATGATTTTGTAGTGAATGCTTTGATTTTTAAAATAATCTTTTTCTTACAGTTTTCCAGGAATTAGATTAATAAAATTAGCAAGACAGTGCATATTTAATTAATGGACCATTAATACATTGCCTAAGAATGATGGGAAAATGTTCCCCTAATGATGTCACATAAGTGATTTGGTTCAAAATAACTATGATGCCATCAAGCATCCAAGTGATACTGAGCATAGATGAAGGGTACACTTCAATGGTAGTCTAGAAGTTGTTAAACAGTTCATTATTGGAGCACAGAGAACATGTTTATAAATTTGTCATGACAGTTCCACACTGCTGAGAAGTGAAACAAATTTTTAGTTCAGGAAATTCCATTTTTCTACAGTACTGAATCTCAATCTATACAATTATTTTTTTGTCTTTGTTTTAAGTCAGCCCTTTCTGTTTTTCAAAACAGTTACTTTCCATATTAATTACATAACAGTGTAACATGATAATGTGAGATTATTATTTTTTGAGTGTGGGAAAAAATTTTTAAATTACACAATACCTACTCACCACTGTTACACAGTTTTTTGGTGTTGAAAAATCTCATCCACAGAGTGGAGAACTGTCAGTGAGGCAAGGTTCACTCTTGCACCTCACATGTGCCTGCACAGACCAGTCATTATTTTCATGGAAGACATGCCAGGACATCTGAAGGGGGGGGGGGGGCAATGGACAATAGTGATAGGTAAGTATTACTTATTTGCACTTTTTTCATTAGTTTTACCTCCCTCCCTCCCAAAAAAAGCCCTACATTTTAATAGCAGCAATAACTTACTCTTCACTATTGTGCGGGTAGAAAATTCTTTAAATGGATAGGCTGTTTAGATAGGTGGGTAGGCTGCGTATCAAAAACAGAAAATTCAATGCACTCACCACTATACAAATTGTTAGGGTCCCTCTCAGCCATTTGTACTGCAACTATGGGTCCCAGAAAAAAAAATGTCTGCTCCTTGCATACTAATTAATGGAGACATAAGGAAGAGAAGGTAGTATTGGTTTACCAATAAGCTACCTTCATGATATCCTTTGAAAAAGAGTGACTTATATTGGCCCAATTAACAATGACACCTCAAACCTCACAGGGTTTTAGTTTCATAAAAGAAATGTTTCCATCTGTAAGGAAATGATAAGCTCTTTTGATTATGTTGATAATCCACTGTGAGATAGTGGAGGCCAAAATATCAACAGGGCCCTTAAGAGGAAGAAAAAGACATTTCCTACCCTTTCAATTAATTTTAAAACATTTAAAAATAGTGCCAAAGTGAAGCATAAATGCCTATCCTGATCACCTCCAGCACAGATTGAACTGTGATTGGGAATCTCTATACATTATGGAGCTATGGAAGGTAACTGACTTTTTGGCTAAAAGTCCAGTCTGTCAAAAGGGAGAATATGGTATCATAATTGCAAATAAACCAGAGATAGCCCTTGTCAACAGACAATACATGAATCTCACTGCATCTACTCACATATGCTAAAGCAAGTAAAAATGCAGTCTTGAGTTTGAGGTCCTGAAAGGAAGCCTTACTAAGCGATTCACAGTTATTGAAATATTGGAGAATTGGGGTTCCCAGTAATCAGATATAGGATCCTACTACTTTCATAAATTGTTTGAAGACTCTGGGTACAGAATCTATTCTGAATGGAAGAACATCGAATTGACACACTTCCTGGTACAAGCAAAACAACAGGTATTTTTTATGTGGAGGAAAAATTGGGAAGGGCAAATAAGTCCTTGAAGGTCAATGGAGACTGCTCAATCTGATGGAAACATTGTGTTCTGGATTGAGGATGTGTCTCCATGTTGAAATACTCCTCAAGAAGAAGCCAATTTAACAGGAGAGATTGATAATATATAACATTTCCTGCTGTTCTTGGTGACCAGAAAGATTTGGGATTAAAATGCAGGAGACTGATCATTCAGGACCCTCTTGATTGCCCCTTTCTGCCAAAGGGTGTGCACCTCTTCCCTTAATTTCACCCAAATGGACTGGTTAAATAACATGGAATCCATGATAGAGGGGGTTGTTCCAGAAAATAAAGTTGGTAAGCATTGCTCACAAATGAAAGGATCATCCTATCATCCATGATGCTTGCCCAAGCCTCCAAAAAGAGGCAAGCAAGCAAGAGAGGGTGGTAGTCCATATGGCTGCCACCTCTGAAAAAGGAAGGCAGGTTTGAGAACTTCCTCATAGAGGTTCTTTGGTGACATCCACACTGAGGTCCCAGCTGATGAAGAGGTTTCATCTGAAGTTGTGCATTTGATGGGCTGCATTTTTGTTGAAGAATTTAGAGGGTTTGCATTGGTATGCTTCCTGGCTGATTGCAATGGGCATAGGAATGGTTGTGAAAGATCTATGTTGATGATCAAATCTTGTGAAGCCATGGTGGGTATGAGTCCTTCGAAGAGGGTCTTAGCTTCTGATAGAGCAGCCCTTAGAAGGTCTTTATTTTGGCTAAATAAGACTTGCCGCGAGTCCAGTACAATGTCATGGCAGATGGGCAGAAGTTCTGCCAATAAAGCCATTGTGACAGAAAGTCAATGCTGGGATGTCTTGGCCACAGCTTTCAGCATCTGTTCTAATGCGGCTGGGTTCAGAGCAGCCTCCTTCAACATAAGAAAGAAGCAGTGAAGAGGTCAGTATTGCAAGCTATGGTGACCAGCAGACAGACTTTGTGATTAGTGACTTAATTGTTTTAACTGGAAGGCATGCCTCGGCTCCAGTTGTAATACCTACTAGGGACACAACTGCATCCAGCTGGGGAGGTTTAACAGGGCAATTCAGGGAATGTACCTAGTGACTAGAGACAGAGACCATAGGTTTCAAGGTTGAGGGAAGAACAAACCACCTTCTATACACTGAACGATGTCTTGGTCTGTAGAGAACCTTTGTGATATTTCCTCGTAAGATCTGGCTGTGGTTGAGTCCCAGAGATCTGTTCCAGAATGGAAAGGATCTTACTGAGCTGTTCACCAGATGGTTTTGGGCCCAAGTCCATGGGTAGACAGCAATAACCTTCATTTACTGCCTCATCAAAAGACCAGATCTACTCTTCTTCATCCAACTGAGCTGTTGGTCATTACAGAAAGCATCTCAAAATCATTGGAGTCAATGAGGATAAATAACACAGCATCTAGAATGCCCTGAGTAGGATAGTGTCTGGGCATCACTATGTCCTTCAGAGGAACTGAAATAGCAGTACTCTGTACCATTACTTGTACTTGTTCATCATGATGAGTAGGGGCTCTACATGTTCTAGATGTTCCAGGATGAAGTCCAGACTATCTTAACTATCTCTGAAGAGACTGGTTCCATTGGCTCCTGGGACCTACGTTCTTCCAAACTGAAAAACTAGTATTCTTACGGGGGGGGGGGGCTTCTTCTTGCAGTTCTGCAAAAGAAAAACCTGACAATTCTAATGATGAGGAGGATTGATGTTTCTTCTGTCCTCTATATGTACATATGGAATCAGTTAGATACCAGAATTCATTTAGTTCATGTGGTGCAAAATGTACAATAATTCTTATGTGTGCACTTTGAATATGCAAGACATTCTGAGTGAGTATCCCAAGGTTGTTCTTTGAAATAAAAGTTATCTGAGAGAGAGCAATAATAGTAACACTATTTGATAATTTTCACACATGAAATTTGCATGTTCATATGTACTGCATGCTATATACATTTGAGTGTATTTGCACATGGTAAACAATGATTCCTTCATTAGGAATTTCCTGTCTTCTCACTCTCCTATTCTTTTTCAATAAGGAAGATAATCAGTTATTGTCCTCTATGAGCAATGCAGAACACAAACAATAAAATACAATGGTGAAGAAACACCAAATTGATGTTTAATTAATTTATTTCATTAAGAGAAATTTCAATTCCTATTGTGGTAGGAGCTCTGTGGCATATAACTTAACACATAAGACTTACTCGTGAACTAGTTGTATCTTGAAAATAAGAGGGATGTGCCCTAAGCACTAAAGGGTGGAAAACAATGTGGTAATCCAAGAGGACCTTTCCAGAACTAATTAGTGAAAATAGGCTAGGGTTACTGGCATAAAAACAGATGAATGTATCCACAGATGAAACACTGCTGAAGGGAGAATGTAATATGGTTTAAACTCACAACAACCAATGATTTTCTGTCATATTATTTGCATCACAACCATCAACATTCCTTGAAAAAGATCACTGTTCTCCACAGGCACATGCAAGGTACATAAGTGTACCATGTCTTATTGACAATTCTCAACTCTGTGGGAGGATGTAGTTGTAGTCACAGCAAATGGATAAGATTTTGTGAGCTGAATAAGTAAAGCTGCACAATAGTGACAGGTAAATTGTTGCTGCTATTAAAATTCATTGACTAATTCATATGTTCTTACAAATGGCTCTAAATAAAACAAAGGTTATCTCAATAAATAATTCAAGCTATTTTGAAATTATAGAAGAAGGTGCATTTTCAAACAAAATATTCCACATATAACACTTTCTGAAAAACTGACTGACAGATGCAGTCACAGATGGAAATGACTGATCAAGCAAAAGCATAAATGTAAATGATCTAATATTTTTAATGTTTGTCTTAAAGTTTTCATGATATATTTACCTCCCTGTAAGAAGTAGCAATGAAGACTGTGTATGTGTTGATCATCTGTAACAGTTTCACATGCTGCCACAAGTGCCTGGCCAACCACCTGACCTCCAAATACAAAACGACCTAAGGGATGCCGCCACAAGTTTTTTTCATTAGCTCTGCAAGTAAAACCATTTAATTGGTTAAACAATCTGATCTGAAAACAAATTCCTTTTTATACTGGAAAATAAAAATAAAACAGTTTGATTACTGGCCCTCTTTGTATAATTTTGAAAAAAGAAGATAGATAAATGATTTTCAAATAGGAAATGACTGTGAGGTCTAAACATAGACTACATGCTTTTGACAACTGGAGGATTGGAGCAAACCAGCTGCTTTGAATGGATAGATGGAAGTATGGATACCAAGAATAAAAAACAAAATGCACCCCTGCATGTAGTGGGGTCCAAAAAATGTGTATACAGCATTCCTAAGATTTATGGTCTCATTGAAAATGGGGATCTGTTGCTTGATATATAAGGAAAATTGCCTAGTTTCAATCTTTTTGTGGACAGCTCTAAGCCCTTCCAAACATATATGGCTGGTTAGGTCATTTCAGATAACCCCTCAAACTGTTCTATATAACTGAAGGTTTATTTTCTACTGCCAAAGGAAAAAACAAAACTTCTGCATTTATTGTAAAATTATCATAAGTGTTTTTTTTAGTAATCTCTAAACTTTAATTATACCATTTAGATCTTTAATTATACCATTTAGATCTTTAATTATTGGATTTAGATCTTTTATTTGTGTTCTTTTTAAGAATATATCTAAGAATATTAGTTTTGATATTATGATAACTTTAAGCTTTGGATTTTGAATTTTATATTTCAGTTTTTTGGGGGGGGTTTCTTTCTCCCTTTATCTCCTGTTTTCCAAGTTTTTGTCCTAGGGTTTCTGGATCAATACTCCTCTCCCTTCAGGAAATTACCCTGTCAGTCAGGTTTCCTTCTTCCATATTCCCTTGGTAGTTGCTCATAACTGAGTGACATATACCCTTATCGGCATCTCCAGTTGTTAATTTGGTTTTAATTTTTTATTTGTTGTTGTTTGCCTGTTTTGAGAAAGGTTTCTGATACCAAGTCAGTTTAGTTGTTCATTTTTTAGTTTGTTATATGTTAAGTTTATTTATTTACGACGAGTGCATTTTAATAGACATTTCTGAACTCTGGCACCAAGATGTAAATGTATTTTTTTAAAAAGTTTTGCTTATTATAATTTACTGTGCTTGAACTTGACATTGTCATAATATTTTAAACCTATGGATTTAGTTTAATGGCATCTTAAATTGTTAGAGATATTTATTTGTCATCCTCTAAGGAAATACATGCATATATAGTGTAGAACATTTTATTTTTTTTTTAAAGATCTGTGATAAATGAATTCTCTGCTGAGATTTCTCCACAAAAAAAAAATGTACTGAATATGTCGTAAGAAGGTAAACAAATATTGTGAAAAAAGTTCTTGCTTTATAAAAAGTGAAGTAGCAGCAACTAGAATTCATAATTTAACACAGGCAAGAAATCTTGTAAATGTTCCAGCATCCATAATTTAAAAAACTAATATCCTTTTTATATGTATCAACCATATAACAAAATTTGTTGTCTTTAGGACTTAATATAAAAAATAGTATGTGATTAGCAGTACCGAAATATATCATAACAACCTCTTCTCGACAAGTCATCCACAACAGGGTCCAAAAAATATTAGTCATTATATAACTGAGGGCATGACTTACTGAGGGACCTTTGATAAACTAAGAAAGGAATGGAGATTAACAGACAGGAAAAAGTAGGATGGGGGGGGCAGGTAACACTGTTCAATATTCATTTTATAATTGTGTTGAGAATAATTGGGAATAAAAAGCATTTTATAATCGAGTTGTTCATTTTCCTTTATAAATTTCTTTTAATTTCATAATAAATGATTTTGCAAAAATTATTAATGAAGTATTAGAAGGCGTTTCAGTAAACATTACATATGTACCAGTGAACACATTGTTTATTACATCACTGCTTTTGCATTGAATTGGATACATTCTAGTGTTATTGTTCATTCAAAGTTAAATGAGATTTCTTTTTTCAAAAGGGTATACAGTCATGTGTTGTTTATGATTATTAATTCTTTTATCACTAGATAAAAAATAGATATATAGACAGATCACTTTGTTGTGGTTGAGGTTTTGCTGCATTTATGTTGTGACATTAAATTGCCATGTAAGGATGATGCCTACTAGTATTTATTAAGAAAGTAAGATACTACTGGGATATAAAAGTGTTTTCATGTTTATATCTAAATATAGAAAACAGTTCATGTTGATCATATATTTATTTACCTCTCAATAAGTGCTTCCTGTGAATTTCTCCACCTTGGCTGGAGTTGCATTATTTGTCTTGTTATAAGCTGTGACAAGGAAACTTGCATTGACATGCACAAAACATACTAAAACATCTCACTGGGATTTCCTTTCTTTATGTCAATCTTTACAATGATTAACATTACTCACATTCTATTCTTCAAAAAGAAAGAAAAATAATTGTTTTGTCTCTATTTAATTTCATTATTGAGCTTCTTTTAGTCTTAACTTACACTTCCATGATGGTTATGTTAAACATTATGATAACATCACAGGATATCTTAGCACTGAAAGTCAACAAGCCATCAGAAACGGATCAAGATAATCAAGAATAGCCAGCCAAAGGCATTACAGTAAAGAAATCAGGCAAAGACATAACAGTAAGAAATGACAAACCGGTCAAAGACATTACAATAAAAAAATGAAAAACCAGTTAGAGACTTTACAGTAAAGAAATGACAATCCAAACATCCTTATATACATCCCCACCTGACCTATGTTGCAATGACCTTTTCTAAAAAAAACTTTATCTTAATGGAAAATTACCCCAAGCTGTAAACAAATTCATTTCTACAACCTCTTAAGGTCATAATCGAGCTAGGTCTTGAACTCAGACTCAAGTAAACAACTTATTTATAGCTTACAAACAAGACAAAGACCAGGTGCACACCAAAATTCTATTCTGAATCATGGACATAGGTCAAGCAAACAAAATACATGAAATATACATAACATTATCCATTTGATTTAACATGTTCACAAGATACCCCTAAGTGCAGACCAAATTTTTTGTCAGGGCCATTGATCAAGAATTTGATATCATGGATAGAAATTCATTCAACTTGTATCAAAGTCAAGATATATCCATGATCTATATTTGGTTTTATTTAAACTAATTTATGGGAAAAGGATGTTACTGAAGTGGCATCATTCAAGTTGTTCATGGGATATATCTGCATCCTGGATTTTGATTAAGATCCATTCTTATTTCTTTGTGTAATTATGCTCACAAGACAGTACAGCTAAAAACCACAGTCAGGACATTTGACCTTATAATCAATGTCAGGGTGCTGACTATAAATTTGTTAATTGCAAAGCAAAATTCACTTGTACGTGTAAAAGTCACTGCATTTATATACCTGGTGAAGCAATGACCTTTCAAATCTGGTTTTCAAAACTCTTTCACAAATGTGTGGATACTTTTGGTGGTCAGATCTACAACATTTTCACTTAGAACCAATTAAATATTGTAAAAAAACAAAGTGTTTTAAAATGAAATCCCTTGTCAATGCCAACATTCATACAAGAGAAGCAGTCGTAAGATTTTCAAAATGGTCACTATCATATACTATCATACTATGTTGGAGCTCTGATGAACACCATTGTTATTCAAAACCTGCTGCATGTACATATTGCTACAGGTATAATAGCATTTTAGTGAAAACCTCATCTTAATAAGAACATACATTTAGAAGTAGTAACCATATAAACATTTTCATTTTTGTTAGTCAAGGCAGCCATTTTGGGGCTTAAATCAGCATCATTTTAATATCGAAAAAACTATATATTGCAAGAATAAAGTTGTTTTCTCTTAATGTTGGAATAGACATCTGTTTAGGTTAGGGATCTAATACAGAACTTGGCAAATTATAGGAGACCAAACTGACATCTATATCACAATGGATTTTATATTCACCCAGTTCAGTCCAGATCAGCTGCCTCTGCATATCCTCAGAAAGAAACTTAGTTCCCATTTTCTTGACATGATATAGCCAATAAAGTGCTGAATATGTCACTGAAGCCTAACCAACCAACCAAGTCAAAGAATGTTACAACATACACATTTATATATATTTTCATCATTACCATAATAAATAAAGGTATCCTATTACTGGCATCTTTGTAATTTATTTAGACATTTAAGCACAATTTTAATAAATTTAGAGGTAAAGTATGAATTTTGCTTTTGCACAGAAAATTTGGATAATGGCATTTGTAAACCACTTTACACAATTTGTATTATTATTGTCAATTTTTTTGGCAGATTTTAAACCAATATAAAAACAGATTTTCTTTCAAAATTAGAATTGAAAGAGTAATTGTCTTTCAGAATGAATGGAACAATTGACTCGGAGCATTATTTCTCAACACAGAATGTGTATGGAAGTTCCTTGTGATGTCACATAGTTTGATTCATTGAGTTTAGACGAACAATGTAACAATGTCGATAAGTAAGGTATGTCACTTTCTGTAATGGAAGTTGTTGGGTATTAATGTGAAAAGATTATTACTGGATGAAGAAATTCCATATCTACTGTAATGTATATGTGACCAGATATTTGCATTGGTTAATTTGGAACTAGAGACAGTGGGAATTGCATCACATAAAAGACATTGGATTGTTTGAGCTATTTTACCACATAAAAATACTGTTTTTTTTATTGGCCTAACGTTTTGTCAGTTGAGAGACTGGTTTATGTTTACATTCTTCTGTGAACAGAGGTGAGTTTATCTGCTTCCAGAGGTTAACATTAAAACCACTTTTTATACAGGGCGGTTTACTTGTCACAGGATTACCGCCCACCCCTCCCCTCATGCATGCTATCAATGGACAAATACTCTTAATTTTATTTTTTGTTGTTGTTGTTGTTTGTAGTTTAATGTCATTTTTTTCAGTGCATGATAATTCATGATATAACAAGCCCCAGTGGGGTAAATTCACCAGAAGTAGAAAGACATGACATTTTTTTCTCAAATACTTTGGTCAGTCGATTCGAAAAATGGCCACCAAAATATTTATAGTATTAGTAAAAAGAAAAAGTTTCAAAGAGCGAGGAGAAAGTTTTCCCATGATCGCAGCCAATCAGTAAAGAAAATACTGTGCAAGAATTTCATGGGCTAAAAAGCCCAATCAAAATCACATAAAGTTATATATTAACATGTAATTTAAAAACTATAAAAAGCTGCACACGCTATACGTAAAGTCTACAGACTAAGTGATAAAAATTGTTTTCCAACAGAAAAACTGTAACAGGTGATGTCAACCTGTATTCAGTGTAGACAGATATGCTTTGTCTCTGATATTAGTGCTTAATTGACCACTGAGAATCTCAATTACATATCACAAAAGAACGCAAGCTTGATGTTGAAAAACTGCAATAATTTGATGGGGAAAATATCATACTGAGTGACAAAATTACCTCAGATTACCCCAATGACCCATTCTGACATAGGACCCTATCATAATCATACTATAAAACAATAGTCTAGTATAATAGACAGGGTCCTATGTCAGGATGGGTCATGAGGGTAATCTGAGCTAATTTTGTCACTTGGTATGATTTTTTTTTTTTCCTTCAGCTTATTGCTTTTTTAGCATCAAGAGCACCTGTGCGAGAACGGATGACATCTGGCATTTGGCTTGGAGCACAGGGGCTCGTATCGTTGCTTACAATTTACCTGTCATACATGTACTATATAATAACTACAAGGGAGAACACTTCTCTCCTTTCTCGCGCGACCTATTTAAGAATAAACGCTGATATTTCAAGCTACATTTCGCGTAGTGTAATAAATTTGGTACCGATGTTTAGCTCAGGCATTCGACTTTGTATGCGTAACCGAAGTTTGGCTTACTATTATATCTTTATGGAATGCCAGACCATTTTCCCACGGTACTGCCCGACATGGCCCTGATCGCGCCCACTTAATATGCAAGCACAACGAGCTGAATGGAATGCTCCCTTCTCATTGGCCAACTGAAAATAAGTTATAAACAAATGCAGGACGTCATTTTCTTTTAACTAATGAGAGGACAGTATTCCATTCAGCGGGATTTCACTTGCATATTAAACGGATGCGATCAGGGCCATGTCGGGCAGTACCGTGGGAAAATGGTCTGGCATTCCTTAAAGGTATGATAGTAAGCCAAACTTCGGTCGCGCATACAAAGTCGAATGCCTGAGCTAAACATCGGTACCAAATTTATTACACTACGCGAAATGTAGCTTGAAATATCAGCGTTTATTCTTAAATAGGTCGCGCGAGAAAGGAGAGAAGTGTTCTCCCTTGTAGTTATCATATAGTACATGTATGACGGTAAATTGTAAGCAACGATACGAGTCCCTGTAGCTTGGAGTTAACCAATTGCTGCCCATGGCACAGAGAGTACTAACCTAATTTTTTTAAATTTTTTTCTTCAAAGAATGGAATTTGTTTAATCATGTTAAAATTTTAAATGTTTTAAAGAATTTAATAATTTTCATCCAAATGATAGCAAAGTTGGGGTGGGTGAGTAGTCAGAGCTGAAAGGGTCAGCTCAAAACTTAAGATACCGCTGGGTCATAAAGTAGAACGCAGTTACAGTACAGTGCGCAGTGTAGTAATACCACTTTTGTCAACATAAAAACAAACCTGAATATATTGACATCAATCCGCTCCAAAGCCAAAAAGGATTTAATTAGCTGACTTTCTAAGTCTGGTTGTCCTGAAGCTGTTGTTGACATTGAACTATTCGGCTGAAAAACTATCTTTTTTACTATTTTTGATTTAAGTACACGCGAGAACGTCTTTCGGAAGTAATTCATTAGTGTTGCCATTTTTCCATACCGACTTCCGAGATCAACACTACGGATCATACCGTGAAAGATATTTTTGTATCGCAGAATTAGCCGAGGTGGTCCCAATTGCCTTTCAACCCATACTGGGTTACCTCCCTTAACACAAACTCGCAGATAATATTAAATTATGAGAGAGTGACAGGTGTAACGTGAAGTTGTTTGCTTTTGCAACATGCACATTTGAGAGAATGTTGGCATACCTCTATGTTACTTTCATATTGTACTTGTGGAAATTGTACATGAACTAAGCACAACGAATAGTGCTAGATTAAGGCATTCCAGTGCCCTTAGTACTGAAAATATTATGGTGCCCCCACCTCCTACAAAATCTTTAATAGTTATTAAAATAGGAAAGATGAATTTTGCCTGACTATACATTACCAGTATATGAATGTTCAGTGAATATACCAAGTATATAAAATGTAAAAAAAAGTTACTGCGTCTTATTTACAACTTTAACACTTTATTTCTTAAGACCAGGAAGCGTAAATGAGCTAGCTGTTTTGGCGGGCTTTTTTAAAGGTGCAGATCTGAAGCAAGGCCCGGCTGTTAGACCAACAAGATCTGCGCTTAGTTTTTCTGACCCTTCAGGCAGTGGTGTATTAAGGGTAATGGCGTCTGGGGCGATGATGATGTCCCAAAGGGGTTTTGGCGCCCGAAGATCTCTGGAATCCGTCGTTTTGGCGCCCCATGACCTCAGGCAAATGGAGCAACCTCCCCTTCAGCCCCACTGTTAGTACGCTACTGTTCTCTGGTAAATACCAGAAATGTCAACAACAAAAAAAATGCGGATATCTACTTGTTGGTCTAACCAAACTGTATACTATATCACCCAAAATTACAACCATCAATAATACACCAAAATAAAGAAAATTAAAAGTTTTTTGAAAAATAGCTTCCATATATACGGTCTTTTTTATTTTTAAAATAGCCAGTATAACCTGTGAGGAAAACCTGGAAAATTCTCTTTAAAAATCTAACCCCTATCCAAAATACAAAACTTGAGCGCCATCAGTACCACTGCCACAGCAATGTAAATATGGTCGTGATGTCAAGTGAGAAAAAGCATACGCGCTTTGATTACTGCTGCATCAGAACTCTTATGCTTTTTCTGCGGTATTATACAATGGCTTTAGTGCAAAATTAGTCCTATAATGTAAAAGTCGCCCCAAAACACAAATATCAGGGTGTAACAGGATTTGACCTGAATGGATGCTTGGATTAAATGACAACATAGCACAATGTGATGAAAGATGGAAGTTTATGAAATGAATTGATAAAAAAAATATGTATATCCTCTATAACATATACAGCGTCATTCTTTCACGCTCCAAACACGACCAGTGGCGTAGCTTGGGGAGGGCGGGGGGGGGGGGCAGTTGTCCCCGGGAGCCATGTGCCAGGGGCGACAAAATGAGGAAAATACAACTATTCGTTATCTCAGATGCACTCGAAGGGGGCGCCAAGTTTATGTTTTGTCCCCGGGCGCTAAGTAAGGGGGCGCCAAGTTTATGTTTTGTCCCCGGACGCTAAGTACCCTCGCTACGCCACTGAACACGACTCATTCGATTACTTAACACAAACATTCACAAATGAGAAAACAAAAATGTGATTCATATATTCAAAAATGAAGGTAACATTCATATAATCTCATGTAATGAAAGTGAGATTCAAATAATATCATGTAATGAAAGTGAGATTTAAATAATCTTATGTAATGAAGGTAACAATTGTATTCGATTTGTAAATATTTGTAAAAACTTGCAAACGAAATCTTTTGACCTGGTTTACGTGTCCATTGTCAGACCATACAGTTCTCGTGAATTCTTGGGTTGGCCTACACTTGGCGATACACACCCTTCATGGATCCACCATGCGCACAAGTTTACAAATCAGCAGTTCCGTCCTTGTATGGCCTTGATGGTCACACCTGCTTCCATCCCCATACAGACATACAGACGGCCAGACCGACAGCCTGCTATACCCGCACCCACACACGCACAGCTAAAATAACACCCAACTGGTCATAATAACAGGTACGGAATTAATATCTATAGCAACTTGTAACAATTCAAAAGTTCACAACGTTTCAAATCCGCGTAGTGGTAAAGACAACATTTCACGCTACGACATTAAAACTGAATATGCTTCGCATATCAAATAAAATAAAAATGTAACACTTACGGTAGTATATGGGGGCGATATACGGACAATGGGAATTAACATTACAGACCCCCCGGGGGGATATACGGACAAATGGAACACCCTGGGGGGATATACGGACTATGGGAGTTATCATTAAAAACATGGGCACTATACGGACAAGATTTATACGGACAAATGGCACACCCTGGGGTATATACGGACAATGGGAATTTTGTATAGGGACAATAGGAATGGAACAGGTGGGATGACGTCATGGTACTGGACACTTGTAACAATTTGGCAAGGGGTTGACCTGAATACGCGCAGCTACTCTAGGGAGGGACAAACACAAGAGACATATACAACACAACCATAGATTGATGAACATCAATCTATCATACCTAAATTATACAATCGACTAAAAAAAATTTTAGACAAGAGAAAGTAAATTTTTTCTAGGCAATAGATTTACCCATTACATATATATTATACAACAAGTAAAAACATTTTTAGGCAAGAAAGAATAAATCTTTTCGAGGCATAGGAAGTGGCCCTGAAAAGGGCCGTTGTTTGTTATGTTAGCACCATTCCGTTAACATAGAGGACATCGCATAGGTCTTCTTCTCTTCCTCAAACTTTGTCTAACCTCTGGTCCGTAGATGAGAGTCCACTTCAGACAACCTTGTCTATCCACATAAGTCCTTCTTATCCAAACGCTTGTCTCGGTGATCCTGATGATTCTCCATGATGATCTCACATACATGGGTAAGTCCGTACGGAAAAACAACGACGATACGAAAGTAGAGGATTCAACGTTGGTCCACATCTTGTGACAAGGAACAGGTGAAGGGAATGAAGTGAATCGCGTTTATTTATAGTGGAAGACCGGATCGAAACGGCTTGAAATTGTTCACCAATCCCAACACGCCTTACAAAATTCAGTCACTTCGCGGAGCCTGTCTTCCAATCCAAAGAGAGTTACCTGTGACGTCACATTCCCTGCGCAGTGAATCGATGAGACATTGTTTTGTGAAACATGACGGAAACTAAGAAGACAATGAATTGGGGTGCACCGCCTGTGGAGACGAGAAGCAATTGCATAGCAGTGGCTACCAAAGTTAACACAGCGCTACTTCCAGAAGAGACCGATTTCAAGTGGGATTTAGTAGATTTTCTCTCTTCGCAAGAATTTGTTCCGGTGCCAGTACCTTCACCACTTTCTTCTTCTTTACCACAGGTCGAGGATTTTAAACAGAGACAGAAAGAAGAACTGGAGAAATTTTTACAACAGCAGAAAGAGGCAGAACAAGCTTTTCTCCTTGAACAGCAACAGCGAGAAGAAGAAGAGGCAAGAAGGAAACGACAGGAAGAAGAAGAAGCAGTAGAGAAGAAACAAGGTCTAGGAGAGAAGGAGAACAGTAAAAGTCAAATGGTAATGGTACTCTTAGACATTTTGGCAGAGTTAAGAAGTCTGAAACAAATGTATCAGACTTCTTTATTACGACCAAAGAGATAAAGACCTTCCCCAGCCAAACAGTCTAACCCTGTTAGTACACCGGAGATACTACCCTTAGTGATTTCTACCAAACCATCGACGGGAGCAAGTCCAGAAGTAGGCCTTGGCTGTGGCAAATACTTAAGGCAGTTAAAGCTGATTGCTTCTCGTTCCTGAGTTTGTTGTTTTTGAAAAAAAGAAAACAAAACACCAAACGGTCCTTTTCAAGGCCACTCACTTCTTTCGAAAAGAGATACTATTCATTTTGCCAAAAATAAATTAAAACTCAAAATCCCTTTTATTTTATTTTAACATTATGATGTACGTGCGTGAGTGCGTGAGTGTAGGCCCTTATTATAAAAAATAAAAAAAAGAGACACTTACTTTTCTCAGTCTGGTCTATTCTGGTACAAATATTTACAAAACAATTCACAGCACAACACAACACTTTTAAAACAGTTCACTATACTTCTTCTGTGTCTTTTTTCCTTTCACTCTCTGTTTTTTTTAAAAATTTCTTCACTTTCACAGTTTTTTCCTCCTCTTCTTCCTCACTTTTTTCTCGTCTTCTTTTCTTTTCTGTCTTCTCTTTCGGAACATTTCGGAGTTTTTCCTTTGCCGAGGGCACCTCTTCTTCTTCCTCCTCCTGCTCCTTTTGTTTCTTAGGGCAGTCTGAAGACCAATGTCCTTTCTCTTGACAATGATAACAGGTATCTTGACTGTCTCTTTTGACACTGGTCTTGCTTTTTTGACGGTCTGGACATTCTGTAGCCCAATGCCCTTTCTTCTGACAGATATAGCAGTTATCTTGACTTTTATCTTGAAAGGAGGGGGAGTAGTCCATCGGCTTGTCCGAAGAAAACTTTCGTATGACACCTCGCAAGGCTCTAATCAGAAGTTCGATCTGTGTGGTTTCTTCCATCGTGTTCGTCGGCTTGAGAGCGAAATCAATACTGAGAGGGAAGGCACCAGCCCTTTATATATACACTGAGCCTGACATGGATATATAGGGTCCATGGCGTATCAAATGTAGTCATTTGACTTTTTGCAGTCAAGATGAAACGATCGCATCATTTCGTAAAGAAAGGAGAAGAAAGTAAGAGACACAAACGTGATTTATCGCCTCGCACAGTTGCTGAAGCCTTGGCTCAAATTCATACCAGTGATTTTGGAGATAAGTGAACCAGAATCCAGACCCAGAGAGTCTACACCCAGCCAAAGTCTGCCATCACCACCAGTAAACCCTGAAAAGTACTTTCACATTCGAGAGACCGACAAACGCTCCTCTAGAAAATTTAGAACTACGGCTTACACGTACACAGTAAAGTTTAAAGATTTCAAGTCAGACGTACCGCTGGAGAAAGCAGAAGGGTTCATCACTGATGTGTGGGATTCTTTGTTAACCACACTGAAACAGCAATGTGAAGCCAAAGAAGACGATCGCTTGAGACTTTCCATTCATCACGACAGTTTGAAGTCCCCCGTTTGGATCGAGTTTAGCAGTCCGGCAGAACTGACACCTTCCAAAATCATGGACAAGATTCAACACGTGCAACAATCCAACGACAAGTTTCACATCACCGACGGAAAAGCGACACTGTTCATGATCCACGTGTTTCTTCCCCAAGGAAATGGAGAGCGCAAAAAGGTGTTATTGGTAGACGACCTTCGCAGCGTCAAGCGCAGCATCGTTCAAATTAACAACCCTCAAGACCAGATGTGCTTAACCCGAGCCATCGTGGTGGGACGAACGTATGCCGACAAGAACGACCCTGCAGAATGGAAAAGAACCTGGCAAACTATTCAAAAATCTAGCCGAGCCAAACAACGAAGTGAAGCAGAACTCCTGTTACAGCAAGCGGGGATATCCAAAGACACACCCTGTGGCATTCCTGAAATGCAAAAATTGCAAGACGTCTTGGCTCCACGCTACACATAGAAAGTGCACCCTCAAGAAGTGCGCGGACCTCTGTTGTTTCGAGGCAAAGATTTCAAAGACGGAAAATACATTCACGTCTATCATCACGATAAACATTTCGATGCCATTACTAGTATTACTGGATTCCTGGGATACGGTTATTACTGTGAGAAATGTGACTATGGCTATAACAATCGAGAGCAACACAAGCATTGTGGATCGAAATGCTCAGGATGTTTAGCCTCTAAGCCCTGTCTGGACGAAGGACAAGAACGAGTGCATTGCCCAGTTTGTCAGCGCACGTTTGTCAGCCCTGCCTGTTACCAGCAACATCTAAAGGCGCAAGGTTCACAGCAGAAATGTGCTTGTCAACTCCTGAAATTGTGCCCTACTTGTGGAAATTGTGCCCTACTTGTGGATAAGGCATACGTACCAATTGTGCCAAGGCGCACGAATGTTCAGGAAAGAAGCGACGTCACATTTGTCGCCAAATCGTGGACTTGGAACACCAATGCTACATTCAAAAATACCAATCCAAACATGAAGAAGAAGAAGATAATGACCAGAAGAAAGGCAGCTTCATCTTTTTCGATTTCGAATGCATGCAAGAGACTGGCATTCACATTCCTAATTTCTTCGTGGCTCACCGAGCGTGCGATAAGTGCATCCAAGAGCCTACCTTTACTCATTGCCCTCACTGCAGCAAGATTCCTGGAGGTCGTGAAAAAAATCTCTCGGGGACCGAACACGCTGACCGATTTCGCCCAATGGATCTTAGACCCCATCAACGAGACGTGGAGACAAGAAGACATCGAACGTTACGGAGATTGTCATCGCTATGCCACGGTGATGGCTCACAATTTCTCGGGATACGACGGGCAATTTCTCCTCAGATACTATACGGAACAAAGTACCAAACGTCCTAAAGTGACTTTGAACGGAGCCAAAATCATTTCCATGCAAGTGGGACAAGTGCAGTTTAAAGATTCGATGAGTTACTTGGTCATGCCTTTGAATCGCATGCCTAAAACGTTTGGAATGACAGAAATGGCCAAAGTCTATTTTCCACACTTTTTCAACACCGAAGCCAATCAACACGCCGTTCTACCCCATTTGCCTGAAGCTCACTACTACGACCCCGACAACATGCGTACCGAACAACGAGTCGCTTTCTACGCTTGATATCACACTCACGCCTCGGACCCTTTCGACTTTCAGGAAGATATGTTAAAATATTGTCGTTCCGACGTGGACATTTTACGGCGTTGTTGTGGAAAATTTCGAGAACTGTTCATGGAGCACGGAGGGATCGACCCTTTGAAAGAAGCCTGCACCATTGCCAAAGCGTGTTCCTTAGTTTACCGCCAAAGATTCATGCCCGAAGTAAAAAACCTAGCTGTCATCAGTCCTCAAACGACCAATTTTGTCAAACGTCAATACTCGGTCAAAACCCTACTCTGGTTACATTATTAGTGCGACAAGGAAGACAAATGGATACATCACGCTCGCAACGGAGGAGGCGAAAAAGCCATCGGAAGGTGTTCGGTTGATGGCTGGGACTTAGAAAACCCCAAGATCGTGTACCAGTTTAATGGGTGCTTATTTCACGGATGTCCCATCTGTTACCCTCAACGTGAAACTACAAATCAGTTTTTACAACGGACTATGGAAGACTTGTACCAGGCCACTTGTCAGAGACGCTTGAAGTTATAAGAGCAAGGATACCAACTGGTGGAAATGTGGGAACATGAGTACGATTACCGATTGAAGACCGATCCCGAGTTTAATCGCATCGTGGAAAGTTACAAGCTGGTGGACCCACTGAACCCGCGGGACAGTTTGTACGGAGGACGGACGAATGCCACCTGTTTGCTGTACCAAGCCGACGAGGAGAAAGGAGAAGAAATCAAATACTTAGACCTGTGTTCGATGTGTCCGTACGTCTGCAAATATTGTCACTTTCCCGCAGGGCACCCGCAATTGCTGACGGAACACATCGATCTGGAAAATATTCGACAATACGAAGGATCAAGTGCAAAGTCTTGCCTCCCACGAACTTATACCATCCCGTTTTGCCACATCATTTCCAAGGAAAACGGATGTTTCCCTTGTGTTGTACTTGTGCCGAAACGTGCAACCAAGACCGACTTTGTCAGCATAGCCAGGAAGAACGCGCCTTAACGGGAACGTGGGTCAGCGTGGAATTGTTCAAAGCTCTGGACCTGGGATACCAATTGTTAGAAGTGTACGAAATTTACCAAGACAGAAAAATACCACAAGGGCGACGAGACATAAAAATGCATTTTCGCAGACTACGTGAATGCCCTTTTGAAACTGAAACAAGAAGCCAGCGGCTATCCTTCCTGGTGCCACACTCCCGAAATCCAAAAGAAATTCAAAGAGAAATACTGGGAGCAGGAAGGCATCACCTTAGACAACGTCGAGAAAACGAAGGAAGGCGATCGTTTGCCAAAGTGATGTTAAATTGTTTGTGGGGCACAACGACCGTGATTACCCAAGACGGAGTATTTGACAGAACCTTCCCGCTACTTCCAGATGATTCACGACAAAACCAAATACACGAAACACGTGGACGTCGTTCGTGAGGACTTGATCTTAGTCAATTACGAAGAAGAACTGGACTTTGTAGAAGCCGACGAATTTTGGAAATGTCATCATTGCGGCTTACGTGACAGCCCATACTCGTTTAAAACTGTAAGAAGCTTTAGAACTGTTAGGAGATCGTGTGCTGTATTTTGACACGGACAGTTGCATCTACATCGACTGTCTGGGTCAACAACACCCTAACATCGAAGGAGACCATTTAGGAGCCTGGGCGGACGAGCATCCAGACGACAAGATTCTAAGTTTTACTGGCTTTCATGGTGATGTCATCATGGACGGCTACCACCCTACGGATGTCATCCCAAATTGAGCACACTCCTACGTATTTCACCGTACCCTCATCGAGATGAACCTGTGAAAGACGAATATTCGTTCCCTGTGCGTTTGCCTGAATACTGCGACTTTGAAAGTCGGATCCAAACCTTCCGAGGAAAATGGCCAAAATATCTGTGAGGAGATACCCACGAGGAATTAGCTAGAGCCGGATTTATCTACTTGGGCGAAGGGGATAAAGTCAAGTGCTTCAGTTGCAGTGTGTCACTTCACGAGTGGGAGAAGAAAGATTGCGCTTACCTGGAACATGCTCGATGGTCTCCAGATTGTCATTACCTACCTTTAGTGGGACCTCGTCATTGAAGTGGGCATACCATGTCGTTTAAGAAACCAGCTGCTTGGCTAGGAGTTAAACGTTGGACAACACCTAGACAAGCATTTAAACCCCATTGGAAAAATAATCTTCAAACATTACCAAACGAATTGCAAGAGAAGATCTACAAGAACATTTGGCTGGGACTTGCCAGAGCAAAATCTCGATGGGTGACTGAGGAACTTTTATGTCGAGAAATTCACAAGAGGATATTGAAAAAAGTCAACAAACAAGTCAGATTTCTCTGGATCAAGTGTGCGTTCTTCCATATATTCCGCTTTAGACCATTTACATTTGAAGATTTTATTGACATTCTTGGCCGTTTCCTGGAATGGCAGTGGCCATAAATTACTCACTACATTCGTTACTTTCGCTCTAGGAGAAGTATTTGACTGACATAATCATGGATACTTTGCAAGAGAACATTCGTGGTTTGCCTGTGGAGTTGAGAGAAAGCATTTACCGCGAGTTGGTGAAAATACAAGTGAAACGCAAAGAACAATTGCATCCGTTACGTCACCGATGTTTGAACCACTGGTACCGGAATGCTATAAAAAGACTGATTCTGATGAAAGCGTTCCAATGATCAGACATTGTTCGAGTACCCCTGGGCGAGAAGGATTGGTTTGTTACTGATTCTTTTTACTACAAGGTAAACATACTGCAACGAATTCCAGAAGAAGAGTTAGAAGTTACCAAAATCTTTTACACAATGTAAACTTAGTTCAAAAGGACACTTCTGAACGGTGTGTGATCTGCAAGTTAGTGACTAAACAATTTAGATTCGCCACTGGAGTACTATCATCTCTGTGCAGAAAGTATACTTATTGTCTCCGACAAAAAGAGGTATAAAAACGGGCTACCATGCCACGACCTTTATCATTCGTGATACGACAGATTCCGTGGAAGGAAATCAATGACACTATTCAAACGGTGGAGGATTAAGATTGCCTATTACGAGAACTGTACCCATTGAATTTGGGTCGACGTGTGGTGTGTGTCTTACTGAATTGCTTTCTGGGATTTCGTTTACCAGCCGATTCTTTGTGGACTCTTTACGATCAGTGCTTACCACTCCAAAAAGCATGAAAGTGGTTCCTTTAAATGTACACGAAGAACTCATTCTGCTCAAAGCTTTACGATTTCATTTCGATACTTCTCGACAACCTCTACAGGAAAGAGAGATTCGTCAACTTTTAGGTACTGAAGATGTGTACGATGATGTGTGTGTAGCTTGTGACTTACACCCTCACTGGAAAGATGTACGTGACTGGAAAAGTTGGGGTTTCGAGGTTTGGACAAAAGAAGTGGTACACTATGCCCAAGATTTGTCATCCTAAAAAATTAAAACATTCAGTGAAAAAGTAACTTATAAACCAGTGCTAGTGATAGTGCCAGAAGAAGAAGAAGAAGTTGTGACCGAGGAAAACCACCCTCTTCAGGACAGAACCGTTATCGACACCCCCGAAAGACCATTCCGGGAGGACCCTTGTGTGACTGTGTCAAGGAGTGTAGAGACTCTAAGAACATTACACACTGTCCCTACAATTCCACCTCTTGATCACCACAAATGTTGTACAGAGACTTGTTCATATTACACTACGATCGTTTTGATGTGTCTTTTATTCATGTACTTAGCCATTTGGGTTTTATGTATTTTTGTCTTTCGTGTTGTTCACTTTTAAAGATGACAATAAACGTGTCCTGAAAAAAAGTGTAAAAACTCTTGTCTTGTCTGTCTTCCTGTCAAAAGTGACATTCCTTACACTACTACTACTACTATGGCTACCTCTACTGTCTCTGCTCCCTCTTCCTCCACTTTCAAAGTCATCGACGAACACGTAGATCGAACTAGTTGGGAGGCCATGTATATTCTCCATCCCTTTAACATGCTCATTGCCGGGCCTAGCGGTTCAGGCAAAACCGAATTTGTCAAACGTTTGATTGAACATAAACATCATTTGATTGATCGTCCACCTCAACGAATAGTGTGGTGTTACAAACAGTGGCAATCAGCGTACAGCCTTCTGCGAGAAAGTCAGGCGATTCCATCGTGTTTGTGGAAGGCATTCCTGGCGAAGACGACGGGATCGTGTCTGACCCTAGTCAAACCCATTTGGTTATTTTTGACGACATGTTAGGAGAAGATGAAGAAGAAATTAAACTCTGGTTTACGCGCAAAGGGCATCATCGTAATGCCAGTGTCATTTACATCACTCAAAATTTGTTTCAACAAAGTAAAGCCCATCGCACCATCAGTCTCAATGCTCATTACGTGGTGTTGTTTAAAAGCCCTAGAGATAAATTTCAAGTGCAAGTGTTAGCCAAACAGTAGGAACGCCGTGGCTGACTCATGCGTACGACGATGCCACTTAAACCCCACGCGCTTATTTACTCGTGGATTTAAAACCCACCACTCCCGATTATTTGCGATTTCGTGCCCATCTGTTTCACCACTGGTGCCAAGACGGAGGGCCTGTCGTGTACACTCCCCTTCATCCACTTAACCACAACCACAACCACCAAAAAAAATCTATAAAAACCTCGGTCACTTGGGGTGTGTCTCACACAGCGTCAACATGACGTCCCTTCAGTCTCATTTTTCCGTCAAACTGATTCGTGCCTTGTATGGTATCAGTCGCGAAAAAAATCCACAAATACGTGCTCGTGTCTTAGAAGCCAGTCTTAAAGAAGTCTTACGATGGTTTACGGTGACAGCACGTCAATTACTGCAAGGCATCATTCACATTCCACATCAAACCAAACGTTGTTTTGAGAGAAACAAAGTAGCCTTGACGCAACCAGCCGATCCTCTCATTGACATTCAAACCAAAAAGGAAATCATTTTGAAACCTGGAGGAAGCGGTTCTCTAATAGGTGTCACCATTCGCTCCCTCTTAAAATGGGATCCTAACGCTCCCAAAGTCATCCTCAAGAAAAAAAACCACGCCCAAACGTACCCAGAAGAAAAAGGAAAAGAGTAACGGTGTCAAGACTAGGTCACAGCCACAATTAAAGAAAAAGAAAAGCCCACAGAAAACAGCGTCTACCCACAAGAGAGGTACTACCGCCAGGACGCAACCTTACATTCGAAAACCACGATCTGCCACAACAACAATGGTGACTGCGTCTCCAGTAGCCTCAACATCTTCCACTTCTCCGTTGTTGGTGATGCCTGCCAAACCCGATTTGACACGCGTCTGTCCTAATTTGATGAAACATTGGAAACCCGTGTCTCCAAAAACGTCTCCTCCAGCGGTGACACCCTCTTCCTCTTTAGCAGGAGTGGCCGCTGCTCACAAAATACCTGCCCCCAAATCAAAGTCCAAGAGAAATCAGGCATGTTGAAGAGTCTACTGGATTTGTCCAAGGAAGAACTGTCCCGATTGAGTTCCTTCCGAACCCCTCCACGACGTGTGACGCCTGCCATGAAAATGATACGACGAGCCGACAATCAGTGGCGATGCAGTCCAGTATAAAAAGACCTGAGGCAAACGATAGGTTTAGAGTTGCTGTGCTCCTGAACGCCCAAAGATGTCCCCTCCAAGAAGTGCACACCGTCACCATCGTCGTTCTTCTGTCCAAAAAGGAAAAGGAAAAAGAAAAGAACAGTCTCGTCATCCGACAAAGCGCATCGCCAAACATCGACGTCACCCCCGGAAAAGACACACTCGTCCAAAGAAAAGAAGAAGTCACCAAAGAGGAGGAATGTTTGACAGGGAATAGGTAGGACAGATACTCAATACTCAATACGGTATGAAAAAAAAATAAGATGAAAGGACGAATGTGAAGCCATGGATTTTAGTGTATGTTGTGCACCAAAAGATGTCCCCTCATCGTCGTTCTCCCGTCCAGAAAGGAGAAAGAAAAGGACAGTTTCGTGATCGGAAAAAACGCTTAGCCAAACATAGACGTCACCCCCAGAAAAGACACACTCCTCCAAAGAAAAAGAGGAGTCACCAAAGAGGAGGATTCTTTGGCGATTTTGGCGTCATCCTCACGTCTACAACTTGGGAGACATGAATGAGGAAGTCTTAAAAGAACGTTTTACTTGCCCGAGTTACAACGTGTGACCAAAAAAGAAGACGACGTGTACGAGATCGAAAGCATTCTCGATCGAAGAACCCGAAAAGTGGAAAAAAAAACGTGTCAAAGAAGTCGAAGCACGTTGGAAAGGATATCCGCCCAGTTTTGACTCTTGGATCGACGCTTCGCAACTCATCGACTATAAAAAGAAGTGACCATTATGCCATTCAACACAGCCTCAGCTACCGCAGTAACCACTCCTTCCCCCAGTTCTTCTCTACAAGATCTACAAAAGCAACCCTTGTGGGTGTGGTGTGGAGAACGTGTGCCTAAAACGCAAATCGTCTTTTTCTGCCAAATCTTTGTGGTGTATTGTGTCATTGGTGCTGCCATTGCCAATTTGAGTTTACAACAAGGAGACAAACATTTGTGGACCATTTTACTCAGCAGTTGCATCGGTTACCTTCTTCCCAATCCGTCTCTGAAATATTCCTCTAACGGGAACAACAACGGGAGTCTTGTGTCCAACGTTGGTCCCCCTTCCAACAGTCATCCTAACCATCCTCTTTGAGACACTCCTCTGACTTCCAGCGACCCCTCGGACACTAGAACTCTGGAATTATGAATAACCAATTTTACTGAACGTTACCCAGTGACAGTTCCATGGAGGTGTTTCCCAATAACACCTTATGTTGTTACACTGCCAAATTACCTCAGACCATCCAATTGGATCAAGAAGCCCATTGGGAAGTGGCTTTGGTGGAAATGATTCACCCTACACAAATCAAAAACATCGTCGAAAATCAAAACACTTTTACGGTAGAAGTTCATGACGAGCAAGTGCAACAACACTTGGATGAATGCACGATAGGTGACTCTATGAAATCACAAGATCCCAAAACTATACGAACCACTTATCGATTGAAAATTCCCTCAGGCTATTATTTTAGTGGTCAACATTTGGTGAACGCCATTGCTGACAGGTTCAATAACGTGTTTGGCAAAGTCTTGGAGAAAACCAGAAAAAGTGTCACGATTGAATACCACAAAATAGCTCGTCGCCTAATGATGAAATTTTCTGAGGACAAAGTATTGGCCATTACATTTTGTCCTGAATTGTATGACATTTTGGGTGGAGACCCCAAGTTGATCACGACTACAAACGAAATACCAGCCGTGACCGGTAACTCGGATTTTGCGAAATATTTTCGATTCCCTGTAGAAATGAACCAAGGACTGAATTTGATCTTTGTGTACTTCGATGTGGCGGAGCACATCGTGGTGGGACACACCTCAGTACCGTTACTGCGTGTCATTCCTTTCAAAGTGGATTCTGCCACGAACGCTGACGAGGAAGGTGGAAACACCTATCACGTTCACCGAGAATTTGTACATCCCCACTATTTACCCGTCCGTAAGTCGTATTTAGACACTGTAAACATTACTATAAAAGGAGATCTGGGACAAAATATTCCATTCACCAAAGGAAAAGTCACAGTCCATTTTCAAAAACGATTACTCTAACCCTTTGTCAGTCATGTATCCTGTGTACCAAGGAGTCGCTCGACAGCGAGGACATGGTTTAGGAGATATGCTAAAATCAGCCTTTCGTTCGGTGGCTCCCGTTTTGAAACCGATGGTGACACGGGGATTGCACGCCTTGAAAGATGCCGCTTTGACGCAAGGTAAAGAATTTCTCCAAAATGTCATCATTGATAAACAAAATCCTAAAGAAGCATTCTTGAGAGCAGGCAAAAATATCTTGCTTCAAACAGGCAAAGACATGTTGGGCCGACGAGAAACTCCTATAAATGCCCTGGGCAATGCCGAGTCAGGCATTCTTGCTTCCCTGACGCCACAGCAAGGACAAGGTAAAAGAAGACGACGAAAACACATCTTCAGAGGACTTCACACCCCTAGAGCTAGAAAGACTAAGAACAGAAAAACCGTCCGAGAGTTAGACGTTTTTGAGTATTAACAAAAAAAGAAAATGATGCATCGAGAGTCTTGCGCCTGTTCCAAGTCAGAACTGGATCTGTTTGCCATGCCACCCACCATGATGACAATGCAAGAATCCCAATGGGTCGAATTTCATCCCGTCTCCTCTTTGACGGATTCAGTTCCCATCGAGTTTGAAATCAAAAGACAACCCGAAGATTACATCGATCTGAATAGCAGTTACTTGTACCTGAAACTGAAAGTGATCAAAACCGACAACACCAATCCTGGTGCCGATGCCAGAGTAGCTCCCGTCAACAATTTCATGCATTCCTTATTCAGCGAAGTGGATTTGTACTTGAATAACAAACTGGTCAGCAGTAGCATGGATACTTACCCTTACCGAGCGCACCTGGAAAATCTCTTGACGTACGGAAAAGAGGCCAAGAACACTCATCTCGATGCTTGCGCGGTATGGAAACCTGACACCGCAGGTGAAGACACGTTTAACGACAGAGCCCTGACAGCCGATGACAATCCTCACAATATGGGTTTTAACGACCGTCGAAATAAAATCCTGCAAGGTCGTAGTTTAGAACTGATGGATCGCTTGCATTTGGAGATGTGGTTGCAAGACAAGAATTTGCTCAACGGAGTGGATATTCGCCTGAGATTAAATCTCAGCAGTGTCGCTTTCCATTTGATGGCTCATGCCAACGAGTAAAAAACTATCATCCAAGAAGCCAGACTTTACGTGCGCCGCGTAGAAGTGTTACCTAAAGCGGGAAACGACATCAGTCACACACTGAGCAGAACGACCGCCAAGTATCCGATACGACATGTAGAAGTGAAAACTTTCACCATTGCTGCTGGACTCCGATCCAAGATCGAAGATCATCTGTTCGAAGGACAGTTACCCAAACGTTTAATCGTTGGCATCATCAGTAATGCAGCCCTCAGCGGAGCCCACGATCAAAATCCTTTCCAGTTTCAGCACTACAGAGTGTCCAAGATCGAAGTCAGTCGCGATGCCAAGACCTTGTGTACCAGACCCTTTGAACCTAACTTTGCCCAGAAGAATTACTTGAGATTGTTCTTGTCTCTGTACGAAGCTACCGGACAACTAGGAACCAACACCAGTCACGGTATTTCGTACGAAGATTATGTAGGAGGTTACACTTTGTGGGCCTTTGATTTCACTCTAGACTAAGGCAGCAACGAGGGACATTTCCACCCTATAAAATCCGGTCAACTACGTGTGGACCTTCAGTTTGCAGAAGCTCTCACCGAGACGGTCAATGTCATCTTGTATGCCGAATTCGATAATACCATAGAAATCAACAGTTTGAGGGAAGTCATTCTAGACTATTAGAAACAAAGGAAGACACTTATCCCTCATTGAACGGTAGAGAATCTTTGGAAATGGAATGGGAGGATAGCGTAAAAACAGAACCCCAAGACCAAGACAAAGAGGACGTAGTGGTCACGTCCAGATGGCCAGAACAAGAACAACATTTAGTGTCCTGTTTTGCCAAACACCTGGCCGATAAAATTATGGAATTGAGTAAGAAAGATTGCTGTGGATGTCAAAACGATCATCCCAGTCAAATTCAACCCGATAAATGTTTGATGATGAGTCAAGAAGAGAAATTAGACGAGTATCTGGATGAAGCTTGGAGTGTCATCTCAGAAGAAACAGTGTTGCATGAGTGGTATAAAGGCTTGCGTGATCATTCCTGCCCTCCATTGACTCTCTAGAGATCTATCGCATCGAAGCTCTCTTAGCCCAGAGCTGGGAGACGAAGCTAAGAAACGGCTACTTGACAGAGCTTTTCAAGCAAAACGTCAGGATTGAATTGATGACTTATTATTACCTGTGAAAAAAAACCAAGAAAAAATGGATACCTGGGAACTTTATTACCTTTTGAATAACAGTTCGTATACTGCTTCTTGGAATCCTGTCGTGTGCGCTAAAGATGAACTACCTCATCGCAAACCTCAAGACCATCAAGCTTATGTCATCAACACGGACAACAGTCATCTCCCAGGAACTCACTGGGTCGCCGTCTACTTCCCTCAAGAGGATTGTGTGGAATATTTTGATTCGTATGGATTACCCCCTTTGGAAGACGACATCATTGACTCTATTAGAAGAAATGTCCAGACGACACGATACAATAATGTGAAATTACAAGGCACAGATTCCATGGTGTGTGGACAATATTGTGTGTATTTTCTTCATCAACGCAGTCTTGGATATCCTTTAGAACATTTAGTGACTTATTTTGATAGTAACTCTTCTAGAAACGATGAGAAAGTAGATCGATAGTTATATGACCATTATGGATATCTTTTGTATTTAGCTAGGAAACGTAGTGTACATCAATGGCCTCATGACTTCCATCAATGGAAATCTCACATGATTTCACAACGTTGTCAACCTAGTCAAAAATAGTTTATTTGATGTCATTGTTAATTGTTAGTGGTTCATTGTTTGTTGAATAAAAATGTTGTGTTTTGAAAAACATGTGTCTGTCGTTTGTTTTCAAAAAAGTCTGTGAATATATGCCCTTTGACTTCTCTCTATCCCTCACCATGACACTTCGCTATCATAACGTTTCGACCCAACAAAAAAAACCCTAGTAGGGATGTTTTCTATCGCGTCCGCGTTTGAACCATATCAAGCGAGTCGGACTCCAGTGTGGCCATCCACTGCTGAGTCGTGAACCTATGAAGATGCCTTCCAGACTAGCCAAGCTGAACGAAGCTTACGTCAATTTACATCGTGTCAGGCTAAACCTGATACCGAATCCTGACGAGATAGAGAATGTCAGGATGTTATCAATAGCCCAAGACCTGATAGAAGAGGTCTTCAGAGAGGAAATCAAGATAGAACAAGAAGAATGGACAGAGAAGAACAGACTTCAGAAGCAGAGAGAACAGCAACAACAACAACAGCAGCAACAGCAGCAGTAGCAAAAACCAGACAGAGGTTTTGTTGACTGTCGAGTAGACACCAAGGAGTTCTCCTTCTCTTTCCGCAGAAGCAGGCCGTATCGTAAAGGAAAGCCTGCCGCCAGACGGAGACGCAATCTTAGACAGTAAAAAAGATTGCCATCACTACCTCAATACTTTCGAAAAGACATACTAATTCAATTGCCAAAAAAAAAATTGTGTGTTTGCATGTTTAAAAAAAAAATAGAAGTGTGTCTATAAGAACTTCGTTTCTTTTGTCAGTAAAACAAATCCACCCTTTGTTTCTCTGTCTTGTCGAATAGTGCTTGTCTGTGTTTGTAAGTAAAAAAGTCAACGTGAGTCTTTCTTTTAGGTCCGCGCGTTTAATGTGATGGTAAGTTTTGGTGTCAGGGAATGTTTACCTTCACGTCCGTGCTTCAAGTGTATAAACCGATGCGATCGTTAGTCTGGCTACCCATCGTTGACGTATCAACACTGAACTTGAGTAGCAGAATCGCAAAACTTTTAAAACTTCAGATGCACCTGGAGTATGCCAGACGCCTCCTGGACGAGCTGGCCATGGAGGCCATTGCAGAAGAAGCCAGGATAGAGGAAGAGGAAGAGAAAAAGAAAGAAGAGGAGAAGGAAAAGAAGCGAGGGATCCTGCCTCACCTCATGGTAAGACCTGTGCGTGAGGTCAAGCCTGAGGTGAGGACGCCTCCACAGACAGTAGCAGCACCACAACAAAGACAGCCACAGCCACAACCACAACCACTTCCACCAGTACCAAGAGTCGCTGTCCCTCAGATGGAAAACTGGGAGGAGGTCTTGGAGGACTTGGAGAGACAGCGGTAAGAATGGGAGCCACAGCGTCAGCAACATCATCCCCGGCTACAGAACAGAAAAAGACAGAGGGTAGTCTTCAGAATCCCAGAAACTGAAGATTGGGGATCTGAAGCCAGTCAACCTCCCTCTGCACTCACAGGAAAAACATCAGTTGGGAGCAGGTCTGGAGCCGTCGTTGTGTGTGTTGTGCCCGGCCTGGGAGATGTCACCATTAGCCAGGTGCATCTGAAGTTCTAAAAACAGCCCTTCTCAGGGCTAACCAGATCTCTAGAAAAGAGATGCTATTCAATTTGCCAATTTGTGTAAATGTATAGTAGTGTGACTATAAACACTCACTCCTTTACTGATATGTGTGTGTATGTGTTTGTGTGTTTTGCGTTCGCGTCCGTTTGTGTGGATAGTAGATATGGTATGTTTTATGCTTTCCCGTTCGTTTGTGTGGATAGTAGATAATATGTGAAGTGAGTGTAAGGGATGTTTTCGTTCACGTCCGTGCTTGACGTATATAACGTGGAACGCTCGTCAGTCTGGCTACCCATGTTGACTAGTCAACACCTATCAAGATGGATGCATTTAACCAATTAAAAGACAGTTGGTACTGGATGATGGATGGATCATACTCTACTGGATAGGCTTGAAAAAGAATGGAGGTTCCCGGGCAGCCAAGACTTGGTGACCAGACTGAAAGTAGCCAGTTATGAATTACAAGGGATGATAGTTGAGGAAGCGGAGAAGTTGAGAGGCTTAATAGACCTAACATATGTAAGAGTGGGAACCTTGAAACAGTTTATTGATATTGTTATAGAAGACAGGTGTTTTTCTGGAAGACATTCCATTTAACCGAGTGGCCTTCTGTCAAAAACGGCTTTGACGGTTTAAAGAAAGGAGAAGACATTATGAAAAAGGTAATGGGAGAAGAGGTGAAGAAAATCAAAGAGAAATGGACAAAAGAGAGAAAGGAGAAGGAAAACCAAAAAACAAAAGAAAGAGGGCTTTGACAGACTGAATAAAAACTGGATGAAAATACAGCAAAAATTTAGAGCCATGGGACATCCAGACTGGATAGCAGAAGAAGAAAAGAAGAAGAAGAAAGGAATAATTTGAAAATTACGAAGCTGGTGTAAGAACTGAAGAAAATAGAAAAACCCAAACGCCCTTTTCAGGGCCACTTCCTATGCCTCGAAAAGATTTATTCTTTCTTGCCTAAAAATGTTTTTACTTGTTGTATAATATATATGTAATGGGTAAATCTATTGCCTAGAAAAGATTTACTTTCTCTTGCCTAAAATTTTTTTTAGTCGATTGTATAATTTAGGTATGATAGATTGATGTTCATCAATTTATGGTTGTGTTGTATATGTCTCTTGTGTTTGTCCCTCCCTAGAGTAGCTGCGCGTATTCAGGTCAACCCCTTGCCAGATTGTTACAAGTGTCCAGTACCATGACGTCATCCCACCTGTTCCATTCCTATTGTCCCTATACAAAATTCCCATTGTCCGTATATACCCCAGGGTGTGCCATTTGTCCGTATAAATCTTGTCCGTATGGTGCCCATGTTTTAAATGATAACTCCCATTGTCCGTATATCCCCCCAGGGTGTTCCATTTGTCCGTATAAATCTTGTCCGTATATCCCCCCAGGGGGGTCTGTATTGTTAATTCCCATTGTCCGTACATCGCCCCCATATACTACTACTTACCCATATGACAGTAGAACAAAAATGGAGAACGTACACTCCTTGACAAAATCCAAAAGACCAATGTGTCAATTAGATAAGAAACTTGTCTTAAATCTCCAGGGGAATGAGTCTTAGTAAGGGTAAATACCCGTGCATGCCGTGCTTGTAGTGTCTCTCGCCGCAAGCGATCTACGACGAGATACATGCTAGTTCAGTCGCTTAGCAAAAAAAAAAAAAAAACAATTATCCACCCTAGATAGTGTTGTACGCATGTACGACAAAAAATGATCGAATCGTTCTAAGGCGAAACCAAGTTATTTGTTGCCTTATTCTGTGACACAGGGGAGGCGTCTTAGATTGTAGGTTTAGTGCAAAATGTGCAGATTTTACCAAGTACGTTGTAGGAGAATATATGGACTTATTCTATGCCTGTAAATTTTCCAAACCATGATTTTGTCAATACAACAATAAAAAGCAGTTATTCATGTGTTGCTGCTGGGGGGTGGGGGTGGATTTTTTAAAGATCACATTCGGAAATTGGGTACAAAAAAGTCGTTTCTGGCCTTTATGTGTAGGCACGGCAGAGTACCAGTCTAAAGAAAACAATTGCTGTACTTTAGACTGGTCAACTGTCGCTCGTGCTGTATGTGTGTGCATGGGTCAAGGGGGGTCACGTGACCCCACTGGAAATCGTACTGTGTGTGTATATATATATATATATATATATATAGCATAGTTATGCTATATATATATATATATATATATATATATATATATATATATATATATATATATATATATATATTCCGACAAGTTTAATCTTGCAAATGAAGCTGAAAATATGTCACAAGATTCTGTTCAAAACGCTTAGTAAATATTAGCTTTAGTTTCAGACTGCTTTTTTTACTAACTCTCCTGGCCGTGACTGCTGACTGACCCCCCCCCCCGCAAAAAATCCTGCGGGCGCCTCTGTGTGTGTGTGTGTGTGTGTGTGTGTGTGTGTGTGTGTGTGTGTGTGGATTTTTAATGTAGCATTAACAATCTGAGTCAAATTGCTACGATGTTTGCAATGTGGCAGTTTATAGTGATGTCTAGCATGCAGCAGACATTTAACATCATATCTCACCCAGTCAAATTATTCTGACACCAGGCCGACCAGCCCTAACTTGTTAATGCTAAGCGCCGAGAGAGGCAGCTGCTATTACCATTTTTTAAAGTCTTTGTTATGACTCAGCCGGGGTTCGAACCCGCGACCTCACGCATCCGGGTCATCTATCGTACTTCTAGATATAATTACGAAAAGTATAGCAGCTTCCTACAATATAGCGGGTTCTACGATATCGTGGTACTCGGAAGTTTTCGGTATTTGTTTGCACAGCTCCAGCTATAATGTACTGTCCTATATACACCACATGACCTTCCGTTACTAGTTCTACATCACCAGCATCTTCGTTAGGCAAGGTTCCTATCATCTTCGCTAGCCAAGGTTCTGATATGACAACCTTATCTACACCTTGGCGGATCGAACATACATTTTAGTGTTTTGTCCTAGCGACATCTATTGGATGTCATGAGTTGCCTCCCTTAGTATATAATGCCAAATAATCAACAGGTGTAACAGCGGTGCACATCGCCGAAAATGGTCGAGGCAATTGATTTAAAAAGGATACATTGTAAATTTAACACCGAAAGTATGACTACGTATCAGAGGGAAGCCATTACAGTTGTATTTGAGTGAAAGGTATTTGTACAAACACGGACCGGCAGTGGAAAATTGCCTATTTATCAGTCTATTAAAGTTGTGTGCTCCCCTTGTCTTGATCATGTAGGAACAGCGTTCAAATTTTAACAGCTTAATTTTGATTGGATGCGGTGGCTTGAACACTTCTAATTTTGTCCGCATACACAAACGTACACACTCACGTCACGTAGAGTCTCGTCCGGATGGAAGTGTCCCCGAAGGGTTATTAAAAAAGGGCTAAACCCCAGCTTTTGGTAATACTCTGTTTTGATTGTAGAAACGAAATCCCGCAGAGTGTACATATTCAGGGAAGCCTATGGTAGCGATCAATATACACAATCAATGAATCTACTGCATACAGACAGACTTGTATTACTATATCAACAAAAAGTTCTGTATTGATTTTTTTTCCAAAGCTATGCTTGCACCTTGATATATTAATTGAGTTGTTAATATTCCTATATTGAAAAAATGCGTGTGGCTGTTTATATACAAATGTCAAGAAATAACAAGGCAATTGACTGCCAAAGTATACCGAAGGAAATTATGGACGTTTGTAATAGTGGCATATACCTGCCAAATGATTGGAATATCAAAAATGTGGCGGATAAACTGAGATCGCTGTATCGTTTGAATGCATTAAACTGGTCTATTAAAGAAGCACAAAAAATGTTGTACACATTCTCCGGTAAGTTAGTTAATCTGAGAGCGACCTTAGAAATAGAACGAAAAAGAAACTTAGGCAGAGTTTTGAGGCAAATAAAACTAAAAAGAATTGCAGAATATTGTACGTGAAAGAGTGCATCCTCAAAAGAAACAACTCGCCCACTACGTCTGAAGCGAATGACATTTTTTATGAGGTCAGTGACTAAGAAAAGCAGGCTGATGGAACAGTTGCTTTTGGCATTAAACAGAAGAGTGGCATCCAAACTCACTTCTCTTCAGTGGATATACGAATGGTATTATGAGGACGCAAGGTGAACAGCAGTGCAAGCAACTGAAACAATTTTCAGACGCAATTGTCAAGCGAACGAAGCAAAAACAAGTGAGTAATAATGAACAATTCTGTGTTTGGGAAGAACATGGAGAATATGCGTAAACGAATTCGAGGCGATCTTGTTCGTGATAGTAAGCAAGACAAACTTCGAAGGTTTATTGCGGACCCAGTCTTTGAATCCAGACAAATCTTTGATGGTGGACTTACTGCCGTTCCAGTAAAAAAAAAAATCAAGACTAACGCTGTTAAAACCAAGCTATGTTGGTTCGTCCATGCCGGATTTGTTGAAGCTGCTAATGAACAAGTTCTACTATGACAAGATCAAATCGTTTTATCAGGATCGGGTCAAGGTGCTATACACTGACAATGACTCGCTGCTGATGCATATCACCACCGATGATGTGTACGCGGAAATGGCATAGCCAAGCTTGGTCAACGAATTTGATAACAGCAAGTATCCGAAAAAACATCTGCTGTTTAGCAACGCCGATGTGGTTGGCAAGTTCAAAGACGAATGCTTGGGTAAACTAATTGAAGAGTATTGGGACTGCGATCCAAAATGTACTCGATTGTAGTCGAACCCAAAACATTAAAAGACCAAAAGTGTTCCAAAGGTGATTGTAGAAAAAGATCTGAAGCAAGAACTATGCATGGAATGTCTTCGAGACCGACGTGAATTTGCACATACCACAAGTATGCTCCGATCAAAAAAACATCGCATGGGTTTGTACCGATGCACTAAAGTGAGTTTGTCTTCGCTCGATACCAAGCTAAGGATACTCTCCGATGGAATCGCCACTTATACTTTTGGTCATCATGCTGTTGCAAGCCAACTTTGCGATTAATACTGGTTAACATGTCAACGTGTTAAAACAAATCTTGGTGGCTGTTCCATATTTGCTGGAACGACTTGCAATTCCTCTGGCACAAATGCTGGGCTGGGAGGCTTGGTCCACCAGGTAATGATGGCCCCAATCGATAACGTGTTGGTTGTCTTGGAGTAACAGTCCGTTCCGAAATCGTGAATACATCCACGGAACATACCTGGTCAGTTGCACGACGTTGTTGCCCGCCTTCCAACTCTCCAGGTGCACAATACCAAACAATCTTGTCCTCGAGTGTTTATAACGGTGCTGGCTATGAAATCATTTTTAGAGTAACCTTGACGGTCAAATCGCATTGGCTGGGTTTTTTTATATCCCGTTTTGCGTGTGGCTTCATTATTTAGCGCTGCTATGACCAATGGAAGTCATGCTACCTAATCCCGAGACCGCTCTGACCTAATCAACAATTCCTGTGCGTACTGATGACCGAATAACCGTTCTGCAACAATGCGATTAAATCATTCCACAATAGCTTGGTCACGGTGTACCTTGACATGTCCGACACGTACTCGCACATAGTGTTTGGCCAACATCACAGCCACAGATCCGAGAAATTCTTTGCCAGGATCTATTTCTAAGAATCGTTACCATGCGAGCCGTCCGAGTGCATTAATACACTCGAGTGCATATTTAACACTTGCATAATCTTTTCAAGTCAACGGCTCCGCTTCTGTGTATCACCTGACCACATCGACAATGGTTATCGCGCACATGTTGATTCCTAATTGACCTTGTCGATCACGGACACGATCATGTAGAAGAAATAACAAATCAGCCTGAAGAACTTCATTTGGTGTTTGGACGACAAACCAACCATGTGAAATTTGTCTTGGTACCGGTCAATAAATTTGCCACTGCGCTTGTTTGGCCAACCATGTTCGGGCAATCCCATGAGTGGTCTTGGCTGCACTGGCTACCTGTTCCACGGCGTCTTCACCTCTCTAGTACCCGTGCGCAGTGTAATATGTTTTGGATAATATCCGGCTCTTTGTGTCCATTGTTTGTTTGTTTATATTGGTATAATTTTTACTTTTACTGAGTGACTTTGCCTCCCAATTCAATCTTTGCTTTCATATCTCCTTTGACGACCCATTGTGCGATTCGTTTTCGCAATGTTGGATTAATCGAATTCAAGTCATGGGTCAGATCCACATCTGCACGTTTACACCCACTGATATCATTGGACGCTTTATATGCAAGTTCATGTCGTTAACATGCAGCATCAACAGGGTTGACAGGTGTTTCACCAGGCCTTCGTTGGTTGCTAGAATCAAGTCGTATATCAAGCCGTGTACCAGGCCCAAAGTAATTGTATCTCGGAAGATGCTTTTAACCTAGATACTTACTCCATGGTGTTCCTGGTAACTTTGTTAATGCAGCTCGGATATCACCGCCACAGACTATTTTTAAAAACCGTTTGCAGAGTTCCTGGTGAACGTGAACTTTTTCGCTTCACATCGAACACAAGTTTCAGCAATCTCTGCTCTTCCATTACGTGTTTGAACTCGAATTTGCGGTGCGTGTTTTCGTGCGACATCGCATATAATATGATTTCAATGTCATTAACTTCTCCACACAAGCAAAATCTAAACCGTCCAAGCATGGTGATGGAACCATGTTTCCAAACTCAGTTTGTGCAATAATCATTGGCCATGCCTCATCAGGAAAACTCAACTGTTGCTGACTATTGTTGTAAGATGGTTAACCTGTGATCTGTTGTATGTGATCGCACCATCTGTTGGTGATCAACCGTGCTATGATGTTTAAAAATGTTCGAAAAGAGTTCAGTAAGCAAAGATCGTTGAGAAGTGGTAACAACGCTTTCGTCGATTTCTTTGCCACTATCGATGAAGCCCCTACCATTAATTAACGACTTGGATGCCAACAAAAACAATCTTGCTGTGTACGACGATGTGATGCTTGAAAATCAAACATTTTCACGATGCCAGCACATAAAACCTATTGACGTCATATATCTTACTCAGCGATACGCACATGTACCAAAAGTAATCCCCGACAAATGTAACATGTTGATGATATTTCGTAGTATTGACGCGCATGGCCTTGGAAACATTCGATGGATTTGGTGTGCCGCCGACCACAATGGAATCAATTTCGTGATATGTTTACGCGGATCACAAGCGATCAATATAGTTTTCTCACCACTGAATTAACTGGAACGCCTAGTTCCAACTGGGGCAAATATCGTGAGGGTTTAGATGCGGACACGTCTCACACAAACTTGTCTCATGGTGATGAGTCAAATAAACAATAAGAAAACAATCAAATGAAAAAGTGTCCGGCAGTGATGTCACTGAGGAGTATGAGAAGTGACGTCGCAAGGCTGCTCAAGAACAGCGAGAATTGATTCAAAATATGATAGAAGGCCGCAAAGAAGTCAAAAATATGTTACAGTCGCGACAGACTGCACGAGAAGATATCAGAGCCGGGATTGTACAAACATTTGAGAGCTGTTTAGACCCATACAAGAAATTGCCGAACGTGCCGAGGATATTAAAAGGGCCCCCAGAGCAACCACACAACAAGTGGAAGCGCTGACGGGAACAGAAGCAACGCCTGGTACAGTTCGTAAGATAGCCAAACGCACCGAGGATATAAAAAACCACAAGAGCAATTGCAGAAACTATTGCGCGTTTGCCAGAGGCAATTGTTGAATTCAAAGATGAAATGAGAGAAGCCGTTAGGGAAGTTGAATATGTGCCCGTGCACTTGATGAAAACATTACAGACACTTGCCAGGATACCAAACGTGCCGCCCGAGTACAAGTCACAGATGCGAACACTGCCTCAGTTTTGTAATGACCATATGCACCAGCTAATCTTTACAAGGCCTCTTCTCGTTGCTCTTGAGAGACCTCCAAATGGAAAGAGTACATAAAAAAAAAAAAAAAAAAAATAGCATGAAAGACACATGATAAATACATGAATGTTGAATGGGCCTAAATTATTATTCAGGGAGCTTACTGGAAACAAACAAGCTTCTGGTGAATGGTGGGTTTATTTTCTATAAACGTGTGAACTTTCACCGGTAAAAGATGAAAGGGAAAAGTTAAACAGCTGGATAGAGAAACAAACTGTACCTCAATTTCGCTCAGAAGAACCATCCAAATGGATAGGCGAATAAGTAAAAAAGTGGGGAAAATAAAAGGGTTTAAAGAAGAATCTAAACGTCTTAGCCAGCGTGTAGCAAAACCCAAAGCTGCGGAGAAAACAATCAAAACAAAAACCAGCACCTGTTCCTACACCTGCACACATACACAGGAAGAAAAAATGCAAAGGTGGATTAATGAACAAGAAAGACTAATTACATATACAAGAGGAAAAGAAAGAACAATTTAGAAAGTGGCGAGGTCAAAAACATATACCCAGATTTGACTCACCGGAAGAATACTATGCGTGGTTAAACGAGCAAATAGATAGGTGGTACCAGTTATATGAAAAGAAAGGAAACAGCCTTGGTGGACTGTGTGACCCTAACGATCTAATGCTGATTGATTGGAAATTCTAGTGGGATCAGTTCGTGCAGGCAAAAAGGCACGCGAAGTCATTAATGTAACTACATCGATTTGTCAGCGATTGCTCACTAATGATTTTGTGGATAGAGATACGTATCGTGCGTTGATGCATGAACTTGTTGAAGATATTTATGATATATATGATGAACATAGTTCGTTCACCGATGACGAGTTGTGAGGCGGTTAAAACGCTTCGTAGGGAGACGCTCAGCGTCGTACGTGAAATCTATGCTGCGATGCAACAGGTGGTTGTAAATACAGCTCAGAGCGTTACCTCGATACCTCATCCACAAAACCAAACTTCAGTGCGACTTTTTCTGCACCTGTGACCGTTGATGACTCACGCACACTTTAAATCGCACTTGCATTGTTACGAGGGTAATACAATTGGCCTAATATTCGAGCCCAACCGTTTTGGTGGTCTGCCCGCAAATAAAACGCGTGTTTTCACCAGATAGAGGTGACACCTGGCATACTATTGAACTTCCTACAGGCGCGTACGATATTGCCTCAATCAATGACGAGGTTCGACGAAGAATTTCGGTGTTGATTGGAAAAGACTCCAAAATTTCTATTCATGAACATGAGCCCACACTCAGCTCCGTTATTGCCGTTGAATCTCCAAAATATCTGGCTAACATTGGAAAGGCATCGTTGAGAACAGTTCTTAGTTGGCTCAAAGATCTTCCTGAAAGTATGCACATTTTGAGTGCAGGACCTAAAAGGACTGGATATCATATCGGGCCTAACATTGTGAGAATGACCTCAACGACCCAGGTTAATTTAACTTGTGATGCTATCAGCGGCAGTTATGAAAACAAGTTTGACACAACGGGCGTAGTTGTACAGAGTTACATACCGTTTGGATTTTCACCAACCATGGAACCAGAGGATTTGATATCAATTACGCCCGCAGCACGTTTATCTTCCAAGCCATAATACTCGGCTTACACATTATCGTTTTTCCCTTGCAGATCAAGATGGGCACGTTGTTGATCTGCGTGGTGTAATATCCAAGATACGCGTGTACATCAGAGATCGATCTGACATTTACTAATAACAATGACAGTCGCGACAGTCGTGTGTCGACGTGTGAAAGCCATTCGTGTAGTTAACGCTAGAAAACCTGTATACATGACATATTACGGGCTTAGTGATGTTGTTAGTGGATTATTTGCGATCGCACCAAAAGCACTCACAGCTTTATCATCCCACGCTACACCCGCCGCTAAATACGTTACAACGCGAGTTGTGGATAGTATTAGAAGTGCTACTGTGGATTGATTAAAACAACTGTGCTTGCAGGCAGCTTTGTCGAGATCGAATACGACGATTAGTAACACGAACATCAGCAACAAAATTTCTAGTTACAATACCATCGACAAAACCAATGTCACCTACAGTTAGTAAAATCATTAATGAGGCCGCTTAAGAGAGATTGTCAGATTTAGCTACTGCAAATCTGGCAATGGGAAGTGGGTTTGGACGTGAGTGGTAAAGCCGTCACGCAGTGGAATTAAAGAAAATAATGTATAGTTTCGCAAAGGCACAGTTCAAAGATGTATTTTATCCAGCATTTAACATGGGAACGCCTGTGTCAGTGGATCGAAGCAAGAGAGATTTTCAGTATTACTCATATCCATCCAGAGACTCAAACCAATTAAAAATGGAATTGCAAGTACAAGACACATCTAGATTTTTCTTCCATGTGAGGCATTCTTAAAAGTGGAGGGAAAACTGATGCGTGAGAACAATGCCATGTGAGATGCAAATACCCTAGTGGGATTGTTTATCAATGGCGTTATTTAACAATACACATTATTCCATCAATGGAAAGGAAATCAAATCAATTCTAGACAATGTTTAACGTGGCAACAACAATTCTTGGACTCTTCAGATAGAGTGATGATTACACAAGAACAGCTGGCCCAACAATGATATCTATGAAAGATGCAACTGATCATGCAGATCATAGATCGAATATAATTAAACGATGTTGAAATAATGCAAACAGTGCTGACACAGATGTAGAATATTTAAAGCTTTCAACTTTAGGGTAAATGTGAATTCAATTAACAGGACAGTTCAGGTGGTCAGGGTAGTTGGTGATAAAGTGCTGCCCATTTGTGGGCATTGATTAAAACTTATAAATCTGCAAATGAAATTAAAGAAACAAGAATATACTTTTAAGTACTTTCATTTGCACAAGATTCAGATAGATTCTTTGGGTTTAAAAAAGCACCATTTAGCAATGTCTTGAACTTGCTTAATTATCAAAACACAGCACATGGTTTGAAGAATGTTACCATTGTTGCACTTATTCACTATATTACTGTCATTTAATGCATGTAAAAACATCCAATGTTTATAAGAATTTATGTCTGTATACACAGTAAGCAAAAAAAGAAATTGTTGACTAAAGAAGCAAAGTTGTCACACAAGATGCAGCCCACATTACACTGTTGATCCAATATGTGCATTCTAAATTTGAAATTTATGTGTAGTTTTATAATTCATAATCTGAAATCTGGGCAATCTGAATTTAATTTTTATTCAGATTATATGAACAAAATTCTACTGGAAACATCTTTAATAGTACCAAAGACAATCATATTGTACTGGTTCTCTTACCAGATTTTAATTTCAAGATAGTGATAGAAACTGTACACCAGACTGCCACCATTTTGAAATAGTGGATTTGCACACACCGAGCCCACATATGAGCAGTAGTTACCAATGGTCTGGGAATCAGGCAATAATGTACTGTGCAGTACAACCCATTTATGAAAGTTCATCTTTGGTAATGTTTGTCAGTTTCCAGAATAATGAATTTGAAATTGTCAGTGTTATAATTATTTCAAAATTGATAGGTGTATAGCAAAAAATACGACCATCACAGTAAAGCAGTCTGACTGCCAGATCTCATCTCGTCAGATCAAAATCCAGATAATGACTTGATTCTTCGCATCTCAAAATAATCTGGAATTTTGCATGCTGGCAACTCAGTATGATCTAGCATTTACAATCTTGATTCTGTGACAATTATATATTATATAGTGTGTGTGTGTGTGTGTGTGTGTGTGTGTGTGTGTGTGTGTGTGTGAGCATGTATGAGAAGAAGAGAGTTGATTATACTGACAAAGAATACAAAGAATTCATCTAGATAAATGAAATTAAAAAAAACAAAAAAAAAACTTATTCATCTAATTCAAAAACATTTTATTATAATAACAAATTCAACAAATCATTCAAACATTTTGTAAAAAAAACAAAAAACTGATACGGTTACACATTCATTCATTCATTCATTTCTTCATTGACTTGTTAATTTGTTCATTGTTTCTTTCCAAAAAAAGAACATATATAAAGGATCTCAAATGGATAATGATTTAATATTGAATTTATGAAACAAGTTTAATAATTTAACATTAAATCATTACCCATCTGAGATTCTGTTTATCACATAGTTTTTATTTGAATGTAAATAGGAGTGAAAGAAGAAATAATTTCATTCATTTTGACTCAGACGTAGCACCTTTCATTTGTTGTTTGTAAAAAAATAGTCCCTGGAATTTTTTGCACTGTACTATAACTAGTAATCTTTATTTGTTTAATTTTTACCAATTATAATTCAAGGAGCGACTGTCCTTCCGAATACACAGAATATTTGACTCAAACAACATAATTTTTCAACACAGAATTACATGCAAGTTCAGTATGATGTCACATAGAGAAACGTTTTAACAGTGACAGTGTATCACTCAGTTTCACTTCTAAGTATTTAGATTGTTGGATAGGTGATGGGATAATTATGGATGCAGTTATTCCAGATTTACAGTAATGTATTTGTGACTGGATATTTGCATTATTCGATTTGGAACAGTAGACCATACTGACAAATTCAGAATTGTGTCACATGATAAGAGCTATTATTTTTACAGCATAAACATACTGTGCTTGGCTAACATTCTTTCAGTTTGGAGGGTGGTTTATGTCCACATTCTTCTGTGAACAGAGGTGAGTTCATTTACTCCTATAAGTTAACATTTAAACTGCTCTTGTATATAGGGTGGATATACTCCAGCCCCTTTTCACATGCATGCTATCAATTGACCAATCCCCTTAATTTTATTTGTTGTTGTTGTCGTTGTTGTTGGGGTTTAATGCCATTTTTCGGTACATGATAATCCATACATGGCATAAAGAGCCCCCATATTCAGACAGATGTGACTTTTTGCCACAATTCCTTTTGGACAGTCGATTTGAAAAAATGGCTGCCAAAATGATAGTAGTAAAAATAAAAACAAAAAGTTCCAGCAGGTGAGGTAATGAAATTTTCCCACAGTCAGAGCCAATCAGTAAAGAGAATACTGTGCAAGAATTTCATAGAATTATTTGGACCAATAAAAATCACATAAAGTGATATGTTAACATCTTATAATATAAAAAATATTAAGCTGCACACACTATAGATCAAGTGTACTGACTATGTGATAATATAAATCATTAAATAGTATGTTGAACAACAATTACAATTACAATTAAACAAGCTCCTAAATGTAATGACTGCATGAATAAATTTCAAATACAAGAGTTATACTAAACAGGTTTCAGTGGCATATGACCATTCATAATGGCTTGCTTTGCAAGTGAAGGTAGCACTGTTAACTCACTATTTTTATGAATACATTTTCATTACTTAGAGAAGTTAATGACACCTGTTAAACCAATGATTACATGGAGACACACACTGATTTTGCTAAACAAGTACTCAATCTCGCAGATTAAAGTTTCTAATTTTTATATGGCTGACAAGCATTGCAATACATACCCATGAAAACTATGAGTGAATGCAGGCCTGTTGTTTCTGCACCATGCAGAATGATGAAATACTGCAACTCCTAATATTGTAGCAGGATTAAATTTCTGTGAGTTAAACAATGGCAGCATATAAAGGATATAAAACTTGCACAAATTATTGACAAACTAAATGTCCTCAGTCATGTATTATAATCTCTCTTACAAGAAACTTTTTCACAAATTCTATATTCTGGCTACATACATTGACTTATGCATTGAAATTCAATTAATTTATATTAGACCAAATGATACACAGGTGGTTCTAAGGCCTGTAAAAACTCTGTAGCACAAAATACTGAAGTCTTTACATTTTCCTGCTATATTATTAGCACTGTCAAAGCTGCAGGTTCTAAAGTTACACTATCCATCAAACAAGATTATCATAAGTTTAAAACGCTCAATAAACTACAAGAAAATGTTTAAGTCACATCCTCCAAAAGTAGAAGGCCCACCCTTACTCTCTGTCCCAAGATATCCATGACATTTGCCATGTCTGTGATAAAACAACAATCAACACAATTATTACAAAATTGGCCAGTCATAGAAAGCTTGCGTCAATTTGCATATAAAGATGTTACTGCATCAGATGAAGATAAATTCTTATGACCCTAGTCAATAATAAAATCAACAATAAAACATGAAACAGAAACCAATGTTGCAAAATTTGTGAGGAGACAAGAAGCTGGTCAAGGATTGTATATCCAGCCAACCTGCAAGCGTTTTAGTAAAATACAAAAGATGTGTCTACCTATTAGGTAACATGACTCTGTGGTGTATCTTGAGAAACTGGCCCATAAAGAAAACAACTTTACCACTGAGATTAATTAAGACTATAGATTGACATATGGACAGACATAAGAAAGGATATATGGATATGCATACAGACACCAAAGCGACTGCTATGTCAAGCTGCTGAAAAGGCCAGTTTTACAAAAATTGCCTAACAACAAGAAGAATCAAAAGTGTTGTCCTTAATATAAGGACTTCAATGGATCTTAATATTATATAATTTACAGGTATTAAAGACAGGAAGTGAAGCTGGGTAATACATAACATCTTTATGTATGCTTCTTTTGAATATATCATATACTTAAAGAGTAATACAAATGTACATGTATTCACCCCAAAAATTTTAAAGTACTATTCACCCCATATAATAGTAATTCTTTTTGACACTTGGATGATTTTTAAGATATTGTGTCACACTAATGCATAATCCAGATATCTCAAAATGGCTGCATTTGCCCAAGGGTCTGTACTATATACATTACACTAACTTAACACACCATCTGCTTTTTATGTGTGGCAGTATGGCATCACATATCAGACCTTTAGAACAAAATGATTTGTGAAACCTAGACCCTAATTGAAAAGAAAAAAGATACTATAATCTATAGATAGAAAACACATAAATGTGTACTAATCAAAATCGGGTAAAAAGTGCAAACCATATAATCAGTAGCATCTTGATAGACTCTCCTGTGGGCTAATAAATACATGCTTTGTCATATGTCACAGAATCTCAGTCTACAGTAACGGACCTAACGTTTCATCCTCTGACTTATCTTCCAACTCATTTTCCTTCAATTTGTCGGATGAATGGTTGCTAAGATTAATGTCACTATCCTCATATTCAGACTGAGCAGCTAGTGATTCAATCCCTCAACCCTCCTCAATTCTTTCACTGTCTAAACTTCCTTTGGGATACACATTGGACAATGCATGTGCTTTACTTCATGTGCAAAGTACTGAATGATGACCTAACTAACAAGCTCCTTTTGATTTGTGTTCTTTTGCAAAATCTCTAACTCTAGCTGAATATCACTAAATAACCCAGATGTCTGCAAAGCATTCTACCCAATTATAGGTCCTTTTATTTATGTGTTTTTGTGTTACTTGTGGGTGGGCTTTCAGTTGTGATCAATGAATTTTAAAGTCACTTTTATTCAGGAGCATCTTCAATATGCCATATTATGAAGTCACTAGTGTTTTGAAAGGTACATTCTTACTGATTGATTCATGCAACACTAGGTCTCAATGACCTAAGTGTTATGCATTTCCTTCTTGTGAATTATTAACTTTGAAAAACAGTAGAGCGGATTCAAATACTGCTGTTCGGTGAAATTCAACAGCATAGTTATCTCAAATAGAATTTTTTTTTAATATAAAAAAATGGTTTGAGAGAAAACTAGAGAAGCCTGAAGGATCAGATTAACACTTAAGGAACAGCAAAATCAAAAACTGAAAATGACACAATTTCCATTCAATTTAATAATTATTTAAATATTAGCTTAATTTTTTACAACAATTTAAATATTTTTATATTAAATTGTGCAAATATCTGGATGCCAAATTTAATGCTGGGGAAAAAATGTCTGGCAAGAGCTATTCGGATTTCAAGATCCTTGGTATATGCATATAATACGGTAATATTTTCAAAGATATATTATATGTAGATATTAAACTTTTCATCCTGAGTATATAAGGAAAGGAAGCACCTGCTTCTAAAGCAAATTTATATGCACAACAGTATTCAAATATCCATATAACACCATATTCTCGGACATTCCAAATACATACAAAAAAATATACAACAGAGATAATTTACATACATACTTACAAGCACGTTATCTATACAAGCTCCTTTGATTACACTCTGAAGCACTGACAAGACACAAATTTGCTCTAAACTTTAAAATGGTTTAATAAGAGATGGACACACAGCATAAGAAGAGTAATAGTTTGAGTTTGTAAAACATATTCCCAAACTGCAGACCCCAAATTTAAAAAGATTTAGAAAAATTTGAAATATTGCCAAAATGACATGAAAATCTATTCAGCTACATACTAGTACAGATATGCATATCAAACTTCATTTGTCTAACTCAAGTGGTTTTGCTTAATTCTGCCAACAAAGTTTCCATTAAAAAAGGCAAAGTAAAAGAAAGTTATGAAAAAAGTAAAGTTGTTAAAAACTTGCTGTAATGGCCTGAAAATCTAATCAGGTAATCTACATAATTATGAATACAACAAATCCTATCAAATTTTGTTTGTCTACATCAAATGTTCCTTGCTTCATCATGCAAATAAGGGTTTTGTCAAAAGAATCTGTCCAAAAGTTAAAAAAGGTGTACAAATTTAAAAAATTTGCAGTAATGGCCAACAAAAGTTGAACAGGTTATCTGCAAGCAGTGGGGCATTTAAAAAATTCCATTCACTGATAAAAGAGGGTTGACTAGATTCAGATGTGTTGTTTCCAGCTCTCTCTTTGTAATGAATACTGGAATTAATTTTGATTCTTTACAAAAACTTAATTAAACATTCAAATAACATTTATTTAAATACAAAATTCCACTACAACTTGGATACAGTCTCCACTGGTTTGTTTCTCACAACACCTTCCTGGGCAACAGACATGGCAAGAGTTCCATCCCTTTTCCACACTCGTCCGTGGCACAGAGCCCTACCACCACCTAAGGAGAAAGAATAAAGAAAAAGAAAAACAAATTGAACTGCTACTCATTTTGGTTTATTACCATATGATTAGTGTCAAAGCAAAATGTCTTCTCCAACAAAATCCAGACTTTTCTAATAGTAGGATTCAAATCTGAACCCTTTCACTTGAAAGTTGTGAACACAAACCATTGAGCCACAGTGACTATTGCCTCCATTATTTCCATATAGCCACATGAAGAAGAGTGCATTGGGTCTATTCTAGATCTCTGATCATGCATGGGAATAAGATTGTTTCTATTTAATGACTTTTTTCACAGTAAAGGATGTGTAGAAGAATGCCTCAAAGTGTTTTATTTTTTCATTCTTTTCTATAAATCTATATAATTATACCATGATCTAACTTTGTAGTACACAGTGTGGCAGATTCACACTTCTTTCATGTTGTAGAAATTAAAAAATAAAAACTAGAAAACTGAACTCTGATGTTGATGCTGTAAAATGTCCAACCAAGGTTCCTAGGAAATATTCACATAATTAGAACTTTTTTCAAAACCAAACTTTATTACATAATGTTTACCTTTAATTTGCATCATGATGTAATATCATAAATACAGTTTGCCAAACTACAGTAACAGACTTGCCAACTCAAATAAGACCTTGTCAGTAAGGCAGTCTGTATTCTACAGTATGTTAGACCAATATTCAGCAAGGTGTAATGAAATACCATGTACTGCTATTGTCAACCTGGATAAAGGGCATTGGAAAAGTTAAAATTGTCAACTTGGAGCATTCGATAAGTTAAAATATCTTGTACTGCTATTGTCAACTTAGAGCATTTGAAAAATTAAAAAGTTATCTAATGCTGCAAAGGCAAGATTATATTCAAATAAAACATTTATAAAGTAGACTTGTGCTATAATGACTTCCAGTTCAGTTTCAACCACTGCACTACAAAGCCCTTGGAAGTCAATGGTTTTTTCTTGCTAGTTCTCACAACTGTGTGTAATCTTTTTTGTCCTTTTTTTCAATAACACATTGTGGTGGCAATCATCTTATGTGCCATGAGCAATACTCAAAATCAATGCTGTTGTGGTGAGTTTAAGAGCATTTCTCAGCACAAAAATAGGCTGTATATGGCAGCCAGATTAATTGGTGGAGGAAGAACCCAGGAAATCCCCAGTAAGAACCACCAACCTATGGGAAGCTAATGGCAGCTTTTCTCACACGCACACACATTAGCCAAGTCTGAGACTTGAACCCGGACAGAGATGAGATGGCAGTGAAGTGGAAGTCAAGTGGTTTAGACCCCATGGTCACCCTCAAAATCGACACACAATGTTCATTAAATCTAATTGCTGCCATTCCTGATTTTTTTTTTCAAAAGCATATCCAAGAATCTGAATATTGTTTTTTTTTAAATTCTCTTTTCAGAAACTGATTGTCCCTTTCTACAACATTGTTCATTTGCTGGATATTTTTGGATGATACTATCGGCAAAACCTTTGATCATGCAGATGTTCTGCCATGCAGGTGCTCTGCGTGAAAGTCACTGGAAGATTAAAACATCAGAGTTACTGCTGTATAATTAGTCTGATTACTGTATTTTTGTATTTTAAGGGTCATTTCAGCAGGAAAAAAATTTTAATGGCTGGCACGTGTGTAATACCTTGGGCAACACCAATTAACAACATCTTGGATTGTATTAAAGCCATCAGTATGATGTGAAATATAGAGAATTTCAAACTTGTGTTCAATGGATATGAAATTTATTAAACTGATAAATACAATCAAAGTCCTGATGGCTGTTGAATTGATAGAAATTTACATGAGATCAGATGGAAGAACTTAATTCCAGAGATACTGATATTCATGATTATATTAATATATAATATTAATGAGTTTACATCATAGACTGAGTCATTAATGTTATTTGATAAACAGAATCTCACACATGTGTTCATTTGATAAGAAAATTTATCCTTTCAAACTCATACGGTAATACAAAAACCACTTAATGCAAACATTTTATGGCATGTATATAATATAATTTAACTCGTGTCTAAATTTTTGACACCAAATGATCACTCATAACATCCTCTATTTAGAATTCTAAACTAGTGAAGAATTAATTTCAATTTTATTTCTCAGTCATCAAAAGGATACAATTTTTTTTAAAAATTTATTATCTCTCAACATTTTGAAATTTATGTGATCATGACATCAGGTTATCCACACACTGATCACAAATTATACTGTGGGATGATTGTTTTTGATATGTTGGAGCATTTCATGTTTTAAAAAATTATTTTTATATAGCTAAGAGTCCAAGCAATCCAAAATAATACAAAAATACCATGTAAGGGTCATTACATAGAAAAGTGTGGAAAAAGTATCCTATTATCAAATGTCCATAAAAATAATACACAGAATGATATTAGTGTGCTGCTAGCTCCTGAACGGTACAGACATGTTATCTGAGGCAGAGTGAAAAGCCTCTGCTGAACAGGGAGTTTTAGCAGTAGGTCACTCCACAACTTAACTTGTAAAAAGAAAGAAATTTGAACTGGGTAAAACAAGCTTCTAAAGGAAGCTATCCCAGGGTGCTCGCAAGAGATAGCACTGAGAGATTCCTGGGTGTACACTGTGAAGACACAGTAAGATGGAAGGAGAAGGAAAGAAGGCAGAAGGTGAAGGAAGCCAAGTAAACTCACAGGGTGCATGCAAGAGGCATGAAATACAGGAGGAAGGAAGAGAAATTATAACAGATGAGTACTAGGGCCAATATACTGAACAGAGACTCTCTCACATTAGGACATTAACTTCCATGTGATGAATTAAATGTAAAGTGGCATTTGGTTAACAAGGCCATTATTGTGTCAAAATAGTATTGAACTGAAGCTTTACGTTCAAATTATTATTGAAATTTGAGATTGAAGATTTATGTCCAGGAAATTATTTGAATTGATCTTTCATATTTGATATTTATCTATTCAACCTTGAGTTGTTCTATGTATCTAGAATGTCAGCATTACTGACTGCGGGCTCAGAGTAATTTATTTTAATGCACACCTTCTGCAGTATTATTTATAATATGCGTAGTTGGGTTGTGACAAAGAGTAACAATAAGATTTTCAAGATGGCTGCAGTGGTGGCCAAACTGGATGTCAGATCAGTACTGTTTTCATTTTGGACCAACTAGACATCATAAGAAGTCTTTAAGTGAAAAGACTATGCCAATCTCACTATCCAGTCAGGAGGACAACATGATTTTCAAGATGGATACTATGGCAGCAATACTAGATGCTTGAGTGGCACCATTTTCATTTAGGACCGAGCAGACCAAAAAAAGGTGAAAATCCCATGTTGATACGATCCTTCATTCAGGAGTAGTGATAACAAGATTTTCATGATGGTCATTGTGGCAGCCATATTAAATGTCCTAGTGGTACCATTTTCATTTAGGACCAACTCGAAAGCATAAGATGTCTTTTAGTGAAACCTTGTGCTGACATGACTTTCCATTTAGAAGGAATAGTGATAACATGATCTGTAGATGGCTGCCATGGTGGTCATGTTGGATGTCAGATTGGCACCATTTTCATTTAGGACCAACTTGTTCTATGTATCTAGAGTGTCAGCATTACTGACTGCAGGCTCAATGTAATTTAATTTAATGCACACCTTCTGCAATATTATTTATAATATGCGTAGCTGGGTTGTGACAAGCAGTAACAATAAGATTTTCAAGATGGCTGCAGTGGTGGCCAAACTGAATGTCAGATCAGTACTGTTTTCATTTATAAGTAGTCTTTTAAAGAAAATCCTATGTCAACATAACAATGCATTCAGAAGGGTAGTAATAACAAGCAGCCATATTGGTTTTCCAAGCAGCACCTCATTCATTTAGGACCACCTAGACCATCAGACTATGACATGAATGTGTGTATAATGTTTCATGGCAATCCTCAAAGTAGCTGAGATGGAGTTAAGGTAATAAACTTGTGCTGATGGATGGATGACTGATACATATCATCACATAAGCTCTTCTGATATATGATAAGTAGTGTTCTCCAAGGTGGTCAATTTATGGTAGGTTAAAAACCCTTAAAGATTTCATCTGTCTCACTTACTTTTTCTGACTTAATCATATTCTCTCAGAGAACAATTATTGCTATTTGTTATGACTCTATGGTCATAAACTAAGCAACAGAAAGAAGAAAAACCAACAAGTTTTGTAAAACTTAACAAATCACTGAATTATCAAACTTCTAAAAAGAACATTTAAGGGAACTTACAGTATTACAAACTGAATCCAAAATAATCCAAAAAAGTTCTATTAAGGTACAAAAGAATAAAATATTTTGAATTAGTTTCAAAATGGCATTGTCCAGAACTCCTTTGAATCATTAGCATTAGTCCAGGAATAATATTTTAAACTAATGAGCACTTTGTAAATCCAATGAATACTCTAAACAAATGTTTCCTCTCAAATAATATCTAAACACAACATTACATACATCTGAAGACTGATGTTACAGCAAGAATATAAGAAATAAAACTGACAAAAAATGTCCAGCTCCATGTACTTGTTAATATACAAGCACATGGGGGAAACACATCTTACTACTACTATCTACGTGACTATTTGCAAATATCCCACATCATAAAAGAACCCACCTGACCTAATCAATCCAATGAGAAACAGCTTAATTCTTTTAAGAATCCACCAGACCCCACCAGCTAATGAGAAATTATGCCAAAATTTTCAACAGGTTTTTTTCATTAATATTATTATTATTGATTGTAGACACCTATGTCAGCAACTACTTATAGACCCTATGTAATCTAGACTCTTAATATCTTAAAACAGAATTTTATGCCTGTATACAAAAATTAGCTATCTAATATAAACAATCATTAACAATTTATAGTCATGAACAAAAAATACACAGACACAATAGATATACATAACATATTATGGAACTTCTACAAGAATTTTTGTTTTTTATTATTTAATAAGAATACCATCAATAGCAGATTACACACTTGCCCTATATTTAACAGATATCCATAGAGGAACAAGCCAATGGATCTCAATTACTTGGACATTTGTTCAGGTATGCAGTCCTGAGATCAAGTTACTGTGTAGAAACTATTATTTTCTTATGAGATTTATCATGTCCATGACTTGTGACCTCTAGATCTCTAGAATATAAAAGTCTGTTTTACTATCCTAAGTTCAGGACATTGAAAGTTTGGTCAAAATTTTTACTCACGAATAAATGTTACACAGCAAAACCGATTTTTTACTTTGAGCCACAGTGACACTAGCCTTTGACCTTTTGATGCCAATATCAATTCTTTCATGTCTCAAGTGCATGCACTCCACAAATTTAAGGTACATTGTCTCGAACTAAATTTGTACCGCAAAAACTATCTTTCTCCCTTGAGTCACAGTGAACCTGACCTATGACATTCCACAACTTTTTCTTTCTTGCCCCAAGTGCAAGCCATCCACCATGTGTGTTCCAGGTCTGTGTTCTAAAATTAATGTTATGGTGTGGAAGTCATCTTCATTTGGTCCTGTTCTGTTGTGCTGAACTACTGTTATGGTGTACAAATGATATTTTCTTAGTTTAGTCCAGATAATTGATAAACAACTAATATTATTGTGCAAAAACATTTATCTTATTGCAATCACTGTAACCATGACATCTAACCTTTTGAGTCTGAAATCAACCCCATGTGCAAACTATCTGCAAAGTTTGGTTCCAGTAAGTGATGTAGAACTAATGTTTGGTACCAGTATGTATGTAGAAATAATGTTACTATGAAGAAACCATGCTCTTCTTTAAATCAGTGACCTTGACCTTTCACTTTTTTACCCCCAAATCAATAGGTCTCTTCCTTAACCCAAGTGCAAGCTATCCCCACAATTTGACCCAGGCATGTGATGTAGAATTTATGTTATTGTGCTGAAACCATGGTTCGTCTTACAGTAACAGTGACCTTCACCTTTAACCTTTTGCTCCCCACCACTTATAGACTTTTTCCTTATTGGGATTGTAAGCTGTCCACATAGTTTCATGACAGTAAACGCTATAGAACTGAAGTCATTGTGCCCCAAAAAAAGTTCACAGCAAGATGGACATAATCATAGTCATAGCATTCTATGTGCTTCCAAAATGGCAGGCATATAATGTGAGACAGAAGTCACAATGTCATTTTATGTCCTATCTTTCCCAGAGTTCATAGCATTATGATACACAAAGGTAAAAAGGGATGTCATGTGAATGACATCATATTGTAATGATCATGTCATTACAAGCCATTCAGTAAACATTGGTTTTACAAAAGTGACCAACCTTAAGCATATTTTAGAGACTATTTTAATACTTACAATGGAATATGACCCTAGTTACTATGGGAATTACACTATTTTAATACTTACAATGGAATATGACCCTAGTTACTATGGGAATTACACTATTTTAATACTTACAATGGAATATGACCCTAGTTACTATGGGAATTACACTATTTTAATACTTACAATGGAATATGACCCTAGTTACTATGGGAATTACACTATTTTAATACTTACAATGGAATATAACCCTAGTTACTATGGGAATTACACTATTTTAATACTTACAATGGAGTATAACCCTAGTTACTACAGGAATTACACTATTTAAATACTTACAATGGAGTATAACCCTAGTTACTACAGGAATTACACTATTTTAATACTTACAATGGAGTATAACCCTAGTTACTATGGGAATTACACTATTTTAATACTTACAATTAGGGCATAACCAACTTTTGATCCGGAAATCGGATTCCACCGGATAGTATGAACTTCCGATTAATCGGAGTTGGACAAGGCAGGAACGACCGATTCGGATAATAAAAATAATAAAGTTGAATTTCTATAGCACCGTGTCTAACACTGCGTGTCATTCGATAGTGCGTTAATAAATTTAAATAAGAAGTCAGAAAAGTCCAATATGGTCAACACAACGGGGTGAAACGATAATACTTGAGTTAGACCGAAAGATTTAAATTTATTAAAATATATAATACACTCCTACCCGTTTATGTCAACATCCTCAATAATGAAGGCATAATATTGAATACATTGACACATGCTAATGAGGTATTAAAAGAAAATGATTCTTACAATCGTAAATATAAATAAAGTTAATAAGGAAACTTTCACAGCACAATAAACTTGTTTCAATCACCGATCACTTTGGAAAATGCAAGAATCGATCAGATTTCATTGCTTTTATTTAAGTCACCGCAAGAGGCCAACTTTATAGGACCAAACAAAAGCTTGTTTCATTTTTATCTGACCGCGACATTAAAGCATAGTGGCAAGATCAAGTATTTATTGAATAAAGTACAGGATGGAACTGGCCGCTTGCCGACATAAATGATTAAGGCGGGAAAATTTTAGCCTGGCGGCAAGATCAACTAATTGTTGAACAAAGTATGGGTCGGAACTGGCAGCTGGTCGACATAAATGATTAGGCGGGAAAATTAAAGCATATATGCTGCGTGGATGTATTGGAACTGTATGATAATGTAAATGAAATTTATATTAGCATACTGTGTGAAAAAATTGTGCTGAACTGTTGAGACTCTGCGGCTGCAACCATCATTAATCTCACATTACAGTTCTGACAGATACTGCGATGCTATGTTGTAGATAATCTTGAGTTTTGATATACGACTTTCCATAAACTGTCACTTTGTTTCTAGACATACATCCCTCTCATGCACTATTTAGATACAGAATTTGTTGTATTGGCCACAATAACAAAATATTTCTAAGCCTTTACAGACAATAAAATTAAATGAAAATCTGTTAAAAGTAAAAAAATAATTTTATTTTAAAATGTCGCAAAAACAACAAAGCAAAATATGGGATTATTTTGAGATAAATGCCATAGACAAGTCAAAGGCAGATTGTTTGGTTCCACAGTGCAAGGATAAATTAAAACGAGGAGGTAATGATCCACGTTCATATGGAACCAGCGGACTTATCAATCACCTGCGTGCAAAACATCAGGATGAATATAAAAAGTATATCTGTGACATCGAAAAGAAACGAAAAGCCGAAGAAGTAATGCAGCCTGGAAAGAAACACAGAGTACAGACAATAGAGTTCCTGCTAGAAAAGAAAAAACCGTTTGAGGCTAACAACCCACGCCAGTTAATCATAACTAAGAAGATCATAGAAATGATTGCGGCTGATGCTATGCCTTTCAGCATGATTAACAACGTAGGCTTCACTCGCTTTCTGAATGAACTTGAACCTCGTTACGTTATTCCATCCGAAGTCCATTTGTCAAGAACGCTTATTCCGGACTTATATTCTGCCGTGAAGAGTAAAATTGTTATTTTACTAGAACAAGCAGCCTACATAAGTTTTACAAGTGACGTGTGGATGAGCACAAATAATTTGAATGCTTTCATTTCGCTTACCGCTCATTGGATTGACAGCAAGTGGAACAGGCTTTCCATTGTTCTGTCACTACGAAATCTTGAAGACCGACACACGGGCCAAGTTATTTCGGATAACATCCTTGCAATGTTAGCAGCATGGTCTATTCCAGATGAAAAACGTGGAGTTCTTGTGCGGGATAATGGTGCGAGCATGAAAAAAGCGGCGGAGTTATCTGGATTGGATCACTTGGGATGTTTCACCCACACGATCCAGCTAGTTGTCAAAGTTGGACTTTTAAGTCAAAGATCCGTTATGGATGCTATTGTCACTGCTCGTACAATCGTTGGGCGTTTTCGGCATTCAACTCAAGCCACAGAACAATTTCTCAGAATCCAGAAGTCTTTGACATGCGAGGACGGCACGCCATACCTGACACACCGTCTTATCCAGGATGTTACAACCCGCTGGAATTCTACGTTCTACATGCTCGAGCGCCTCATAGAACAAAAGAAAGCTATTGCCCTCTATTGTCAGGAAAATGATGTGGTTACAAATCTAACGGCACATGAGTGGAATTTGATGGAACGGGTTTTGATTACGCTTCAACCATTCGAACAGGAAACCAGGAATGCCAGTATGTCTACTGCAACAGCAAGCATGATCATCCCCAGTGTTCGCGTTCTCATGGCAACTTTAACAAAACCTGCAAGAGTCGGAGATGACATCGGAATACAGACCATGCGGGCGGACATGCTGAAAGATTTGCGTACACGTTATGAGGAAGTGGAGACAAACGAGTTGTGTGCACTTGCAACGGTTTTGGATCCCACTTACAAATTGTTGGTTTTTAATGCGCATGGGCATGACGCTGTAAAGCGCATGTTAATGGACGAACTACAGATCGAGTATGAAAAAACAATCACCGCCGTCAACATTCCAGTCTCAACAGAAGTGGATCCAGGACCTTCAACTTCGACTGGCCTAGATTCCTACTACCAGGAGTTATTTGCCTCTAGCACATCCGACCAAAATCTCGCCTCTGCATCCCTGTCATCTGAATTCACGTGCCAGCGTGAATTGGATTCGTATCTAGCTGAGAAAAATCAGCCGAGGACTTCACCACCAACGGACCCAGTTATATACTGGAAATCCCGGGAAAAAACGTTCCAGCTTCTGGCAGCTGTCGCTAAACATTTTTGTTCAATACCGCCCTCTAGCGTCGATAGTGAAAGAAGTTTTAGCACCGCAGGTGCTATTTGCAGTGACAAACGATCGAGCATGTCCGCTGAAAAAACGGAGATGCTATTATTTCTTGCAAAGAACTTGGAAGTTATAAATTTTGATTATTAAATTTCTTTATTATCTATTAAACTGCATGTTTTTACTTAGGTAGATGAAACATGGCAGAAATAAACTGCTTAACTTTAATGTTATGTTATATTATATTATATTATGCGCTACATAAATATATCAATATTCAAGACTCTTTAACTCGCATTTCTAAATTTATTATATTATAATATCTTTGCCAAAAAACAAGAACAATATCACAGGAAAATAAATACTGAGGGCGCCATAACACGTGGATTTCAGTTTGCGAGTTTTATTTGTAAAATCGTAAGTTTTTATAATTATTATGTATAACAATGTGATCGTAGAAAAAAAGTTTTTAATGTTTCAGTGCATTTTACAAAAATAAAAACATTTCATGGATTCTTTGTGGCTTTGAACTTCGTTGCGTTTTGCTATAGTCCTACCATATCCTTCCCCTTGTGACGTCGGTGTGATGTGCAAAACGTGTGTAACATGGTTTTAAAAGTTAATTTGAAAAACCTTTTAATTTAGCATTTCTGATTAATTGAATCGTATCCGGAATTGGAAAAATTTCATGCCCAAAATCCGGAATCGGAAATCAGTAGAAAAATGCTAATCGGTTATCCCCTACTTACAATGGAGTATAACCCTAGTTACTACAGGAAATTACACTATTTTAATACTTACAATGGAATATAACCCTAGTTACTACAGGAATTACACCATTTTAATACTTACAATGGAATATAACCCTAGTTACTATGGGAATGTTACTATGGGAATTACACTATTTTAATGCTTACAATGGAATATGACCCTAGTTACTATGGGAATTACACTATTTTAATGCTTACAATGGAATATGACTCTAGTTACTATGGGAATTACACTATTTTAATGCTTACAATGGAATATGACTCTAGTTACTATGGGAATTACACTATTTTAATGCTTACAATGGAATATGACCCTAGTTACTATGGGAATTACACTATTTTAATGCTTACAATGGAATATGACCCTAGTTACTATGGGAATTACACTATTTTAATGCTTACAATGGAATATGACCCTAGTTACTATGGGAATTACACTATTTTAATGCTTACAATGGAATATGACCCTAGTTACTATGGGAATTACACTATTTTAATACTTACAATAACCCTAGTTACTATGGGAATTACACTATTTTAATACTTACAATGGAATATAACCCTAGTTACTACGGGAATTACAGTGTTGCATGTGGAATGCTGTATCCTTAAAAGACTTGTTCTGGAGCTGAGAGTTGACTTTTACACTTTTCTACCTACCACATTGGGGACTGAAGATTTCATACAACATCCACTCATCTACTCGAAATGGGGCATGAAACCATATTGTGTGGTCTAGGGAGGTCATGAAAGTCGTTTCATAGTTCTTGCCACCTGGCTGCAGGGAAACTCCAAGCAATGAGTAATCAGACAGGTAAGCAGCCACACATTGGTGTACTTTATTATCATCACCTGGACAAAACAAAGAAATAATGTACAGTCAAACCTGTTGGTGACAGCCACCAAACGAAAGTTAGAAAATTAACTACTCAGACAAAACTTCACCATCTAACTTTATCATACAACTCTGTCAACTGGGTGCTGCATTTTTTCAAGGTAGGATGTCTGTTTGTTGAAAATAATTAATTTTAAAAGCAATTGTGCGAAATTCCATAGTATAGTGTTTTGAAAGAGAATTAATTTTTTTAATATAAATGATTTGGAAGGAAACCAGAAATTGTTCAAAAATAATGCTAATACACCAGTCCCTTCTTTTAGCATGCCCAGTAAATTTGCAGACCTGCATATGATGCAGTGGTAGGTGTGGACTACATTTTTGCTTATAAGAAATACCCCACAATAGGCCCCTATTTGCTGAATGTGAATAGAACTGCAATAAAAACTGGCAATTAAAGATTGATATATTGCTTATTTTATCATCTGTGCCTGGAATGTTTATTCAAAATCAAGAAATTTCACAACTGTTAATAAAAGGCCAATATTTTGTTTTATTATGTACTTAAGTGTGAAAAATATAGACTTATTTATGAAACAATTTTCATCTTTTGTTTAATTCCTTTACTTTCACATGTGAAAAACATAAACTTGTATTTTCACAAATGAAAAAATGTATCCTTATATTTTCACATGTGAAAATATAATATTTCCCATCATAGCATAGGATGCTTGATTGTGTGTGTGGCTACAAAATTATACCTGCAACAATATGAGTACTTTGTAAGCTAGAACAAATAAATGGATACTGCCTTACATTTCAGACAAGGAAATATATCTCTGATAAAGAAATCTGATCAGATGCTGTTCGCATCTCTGAAGTCATTTCCCCCTACTTCCTAGACAACAATGAAAAACCTGCTGTGATGCATTGCTGAATCAGACTTGCTTCATTTTCAGACAGGATCAAATAGTTTACAAATGACAAAAAGGTCATTTACTGTGATAGATTAGGTCAACCAAATTCTACCACTTTCTGAAGTGATGTATATGTATATGATCAGCCTATAAAAGTGAGGTGAATTTACTAAAAGGGGGTGGAGTGAGCATGTTCTGCCAGTAAGTTTAATCTTCTAAATGTTGATTCAGGAGCAAGTCTGGTAAATGATAAAAAGAAAATTTTCTTTTTCAATGTTTATACCTGATATATTTCATCTTATGGTACCAAAAACTATATATTTTAACTTGTGGTTTTGCCACTTATTAAATATCATGTTTTTGGTACCACATGATGAAATATATCCAGTATTAACATAGGAAAAGAAAACAGCCTGTTTATTTTCTTTTTTTAAAAAAAATGAAAACAATTCTCTGTACATTGTAAATAACAACATATGATGAAGTAGTAATCACTTAAAATATTAGTGACAATACTTTAAGAAATACTAATTAAATAATAAAATTTTGAGAGCCATTCCACATTGTGCCATATCCAAATTCATGTTGTAACAGAGCATGCTATTGCATGGTCACGTTGTATGATGTTTTGATCTCCTACTGGTGGAAGTGTTGGTTACATTATAAGTATCAATAAAAAGCTGACCTGTATTGTATTGTCACATTAATTAGTCTTTTGTATCAAATTAAGGGAGGATAATAAAAGCAGTTTAATGGCATGCAAATCCTACCTGTGTAAGAGCTAGCAGTCATTGTAATGCATTAGTTCATTTCAACTGACTAACTGAACACTGAGAACACTATAAGTATATGTAACAAGATTAAATTATTTAACATTAATCAGTAGTTTATCATGCTCATTCACAACAGTAATCAATGACAGCAAAGGAACAAAGTGAGTTCTTATGTCTATAGTGAAGTTAAAATTCCTCAATTGGCACTTGAAGGTTTGCTTATGAATGAGCAGAAAACTCACCATAGCTTGCAATACGGTAATGTTATCCTGTGGCACCAGACATTTTACCAAAATGTCACCAATTTCTACAGGTACTGCAAAGCTATAATGCCCCCCCCCCCAAAAAGATATTGATTTAATCTTATGCTGTAATATGCGTTGTATTTTGAAAAAAAAATTTCATGGCTTCTTTCTTTTTTCTTAAAGACATTAGTTCCTTAAAAATCTGTTAATTTGTTAATCTAATTATTATTGAACCATCAACAATAAAGCCATAGTTTTCTCTCTGCTTGTCATTGATGGATCTTGTCTGCAATCTTTTCTCAATCCACAGTAAACAATTATTATACTCTACGGTCTTAAAATAAGTAATAGAAATGAGTGAGAAGTAACAAGCTTCGTAAAATTCAGAAAATAATTTATTTCCATATAGCAAAAAGTTAAAAATGTAAAAATAACTTATGGTAGAGAGAATTAAATCCCAAATAATCCTAGAATTACTGACAAATGTCCTAAAGATTAAAGTTCTGAATAAACTTTAATAATGATCCAAAATAAATCCAGTGCTGGAAGTGTTGATGTGCCTGTGAAAGCCCATGTCACGGTGATGTGCCAGCAGTCCTTATTTGAATTACAATAATAAAATCCATGAATATATCCTTATTTGTATTTCACTATAAATTCAAGTCTCTATTTCCAAGATTGTTATTTTGATTAGCACTTTGTATTTCCAGTGAATAAATAATTTGGATAAATAAATTTCAGCCCAAATGAACTTCTGGATACAACAATGATTCTGCCTCAAGATGTTATATCATGAATTAATAATTTCTAGAAAATCAGAATTATATAGTCCCCTAACTGAACACAATTAACATGTTCTAAAAACCTATTATCTAACGGAAAATTTGGTTCTAGAAGGTTCTCAATGTTTACAAGAAAAAATCTTTGCCATAATTAGAATGTCTATTACTAAAACTTAAAAATGAACATAGTAATAAACACAATGTCGTTGACTCAGGCAAAGATAATAATCCTAATAGTTAAACCCTACTCACTGAGAAAAAATTAGTTACGTGCTAGTTGTTTACAGAATTTAAAAAATCAGCGATTCAGGTCTGGCTGAAAATAAACTTGACTCTGGACAAGGTCAAGTCTAAAATACAATTATTCATAGCATATAATGAAAGAGAAAAAAATATTTAAAAAACTAACAAACAAACAATGAAAAATAAATATACTTAATAGCCAACATGTTTGTTCAGTTGTTTGGCATACACAACGAAGTAGTTAGTGGTTTAAAAAAAGTTTTTCACAGAAATTTATAAATCAGTTAATTTACATATCTTTTTAATTAAGGGCAAAACAACAGACCACCAATCCCTGCTCAATCACCAGTCATACACATCCAATGAAGCAATTTTATTTCCTGAAATGTCAGAAGCAGTTTTGCTCACTGCCACATACCACCACCACCAACTTATATCTGCACATTTTCAATGGAATTACTCTTTTGAATGCAATGAGATCAGCTGGTGAGTAAATATCTTCTAACTAATTTATGCTTTATTTGCAAATATTATGATACTTGCATTTGTATCAATGAATGGTTCTCTGCTCAAAAAATAAATATTAAAAATGTAATAACTGTTTTAAGTATTTCTTTTTTAATCAGTTAATTTACATATCAATTTAAGGCAAAACAACAAACCACCAATATACCTATCCCACTACTTGCTTCACATTTTCAATGAAATTACTTTTTTGAATACAATGAGATCAGCTGGCGAGTACATGCATTCTAGCCATTTATACTTCAGTTGCCATTTTCATTATACTTCTATAAAAATAGCACATGGTACATGTACCTATGAATGGTTTCTGCCAAAATTTAATATTAAACAGATAATAACCATTTAAAGTATTTCTTGTTTAATATGCATTATGTTTGTAATGCATCAATGAAGTTCAGTTTTGTGCACACCTCCCACACATTGCTGCATGGCTAAGATGATATACATTTAATATTTTGTTTGTTAACTACTTGTTTGGATATTGCATAATAGCTATCGGGTGGGGTGGGGTGGTGTATGTGGGTGGGTGTGGATATATATATATAGAGAGAGAGAGAGAGAGAGAGAGAGATAGAGGGGGTCTAACCTATGTGTCCTTCTGCTTTAAGCCACACATAGCGAAATGGTTCAGATGAATGCTGGCGGAAATACGCCTCTGGATCAACAGGCCGGACATCCACAGGGATGTCTGAGGAAAGCATCCTCATGATGAACTCTCTTTCCTTGTCTGGTGTGTCCGCATTTCTGAAATTTGAATCAAATAGTTACCTGTATTACATTCTACTTCTTTACACAGACTTGTTATTATTTTATTGAAGCCTGGATAGCAAAGTGGTAATACATTACCTGCAGTGCAGGGTTAAGCTCCTGGTTCCAGGTGATGCAAAGGTACACAACCAAAGTAAACATCAGTTCTAAAACATAGTTCACTCTTCCTATTTACTTGCGAGTCTTTCAAAGAGATCAATGCCCTGCTGGCCAAAACTTTTTTCCAAGAATTCCATTTTTTCTTTTTAAATGTTGAGTACTGAGACCATCGCTAGTGTATCAGAGCAATTAGATCAATTTCAGTGTAGCTGCTGTTGCAGGCATATTGGATGTAAGACCAGCACCATTTTCATCCAGGAACAAGTAGAAATAATTTCTATTCAGGTGATAACTCCTTCTGAAAATGAACATACATTCAGGAGGAGTAGTGTAAAGATGTTAAAGATGGAGGCAATATTGTTCATCAGATCAGCACAATTTTCATTAGGATGATCTAAACATATGATATCTTTTAGGGAAAACCAATTGTCAATTTCATTGCAATAATAAGATTTTCAAAACAGCTGTAACAATGCCATAGTGGATGTCAAATCAGCATCATATTTATTCATGTCCAACTAAATATCACAAGAGGTCTTTTGGATAAAACCACATGTCAATAAGAACATCCGTCTAGGAAGAGTTGCAACAAGTTTTCAAGATGGTCAATGAAGTAGTCATATTGAAGGTTAAATCAGCAAAATTTTCGTTTGGGACCAACCTGACATTATAAGTTGTACAGTTAAAATCTCATGGTGATATGACCTTCTGTTCATGAGGAGTAACAATAATAATATTTTCAAGATGGCTGCAATAGTAGCAATACTGGATTTCAGATCAGTACCATTCCCATTTAGGACTAACTATACATCATAAAAATTCTTGTGATGAAAACCTCATGACAATACTCCATTCAGGAGTACTGACAAGAAGATTTACAAGATGGCTACAGTGGTGGCCATATTTAGAAATCAGATCAGTACCATTTTCATTTAGGAACAACTAGACATCGTAAGTTGATGTCTTTGGGTTTAACGCAATTTCTTGGCACAAGATAGGCTATACAAGGTGGTCAGTATAACTGGTGAAGGAAGAACCCCTGGAAAGCACAGGTAAGAACCACTGACCCACAGGGAAGTTACTGACAGCTTTCTCACATACCCATACTGTCTGATTCCAGGCTTGAATCCATGGAGACCCAGGTGAGATGGCAGTGATTGGTAAAGGCAAGCATTTTAGACCACTTGCCCACCTGTGGCCCCAGACATCATAAGAAGTGTTTAAGTGAAAACCACATATGACCATCTGTTTGGGATAAGTATTAATAGCAGAATTTTTGAAGATGGCTACTGTGGTGGCAATATTTGATGTCTGAGCAGCACCTTTTTCATTTAGGACTAACTAGACCAAGGGATGAATGATTGTGTAAAGTTTCATGGTAATCCTCCATATAGTTTAGGAGTAGCAATAACAAACTTGTGCTAATGGATGGTGTGCATAGAGATAACAAACCTGTGTTAATGGGTGGTATATGACCATTAAAACTAAAAACATTCCTAGCTCCATCCACCTCTTGGTCCAAACATGAACACATTCCTATGTGACTGTTCACGTTCTCAACAAAATACAAAAAACAAAACTATATAATGAATTCTATTCAGTTTATTGCCAACAAAAAGTAATTTTCATTCTATAGAAAATATTATATAGATTGTCTCCCATTCAAGGTACATTTGGCTTCTTCTAGGTACACAAGGTTCCTCCATATAAAAATGCATCAAAGGACTAAACACTGAATTTTCTAGTGGGGTGTCAGAGATTTCTTTTCAGCCAAGATATTTCTTTTTCTTTTATCTTAAGAACTTTTTACAACTATTCTTATGGATAAAATTACTTCAATTTTTCTGCAAATCTGATCAAGATTATTCAATGTTTTTGGGTGCGTGAAAAGTTTTTTATAAAAATAATCTCAGGCTCCTTTACCCCAAATTAAATAATCAAGATCTAAGCACCAATATCTGAGTTTAATTGACTAAATGACTAATGTGTACAGAGTTTTCAATAACCGAAGCAGTACTGTTTAATCAAAACAATTAGAAACTTTTCCCGCTATCTACTGGCTAGACCACAGAAGTCTGACGTTTTATCAGTAAAGTACGATGAAATCTCAGACAACACGAAATCACCTTATCAGTACTATAAATTAACACAAGGAGTGCAAGCGTGACCCCAGCCTCCGCTCAATTCAACTTTTGTCATGCATCTTTTATCTCTTCAGAATTGCCAAAAGACTGAGAAGCTACACATATCCATTGAAAATACAGTAATGTACTAACGCATAACTCTCGGACGACCATCACATGAATCTAATTCGGTGAATCAACCTTTATTTTCACCATTACGGTCACAAAGTCTTTTACAAAAACAATAAGCTATTATGTTGAAGAGAAACAACAATGAATATGATATAATGTGTTTACGTCTCGTTTATGGAAAAAAAAAATACTCAAGAATTTAGAAACAGACTATGCCTGGGATTTTCTTGAGAATCCGTCAGAGATGGAAGTTGACAAATTGGATAGTAGATGATGAAGTAGGTGTGGGACAATTCCTTGCACAATTAGAAACTTGGATTAAGATATAGATACAGCATTGTTCTAAGTTAAAAAATTCTATCATTAAAATATTGTATTTATTTGTATGATTCTAAAAGATAAATATTAAATGGGTTTTTCTGGGTTACAAGTTCAAAAAGTTATGGATCATGTTCACATTTTAGAAATCACATTTTTATACTCATTTAGAATAGAAATGTGGGTCATTTTGTACACTTTATAAAGATCTCTTTCCTTAATTAAAGGACAATCGTTCTTTCATGATACAAATTGGATTTTCAACCAAAACAACACGTAATCCAATGTTTACAGAAATGACGTATCATTTTGCAGAATTACCAGATGCACAAAATAAGCTGACACGGTTGTACATGTCAGTGTTATAAAGAATGTGGAAATTAAACTCAATGGCAACCAACAGTTCTTCTAATCTGCAAAGTTCAGCATTTTCTGGGAGGGGACTGCAACTTTTGCTAGTGGGACTACTATTTTTACCAAAATGGAAGTCCTGGACTCCTACCATATTTGCCAGCCTATAAGTCAATGCGGAGTATAACTTGAATTCACTAATTTCGTAAATTTTCCATCCGTCGTCCAAATATAAGCCAATTCGGAGAATAAGACGAGGCCAGGTCAATACCTTGGCTTCGTTTTTTACACTAGTAACTTCTGGTTTCATGAATATAAATGGTATCACTGTATGATATTCCATATTACTGGCAATCGTGAAATTGCATCACTGATGCTAACATGCTTGTTCCAATTATGATTTGGAGAGAGAGAGCGAGTGAGTTCAGCGCAATTATAATCTGTATAGTACAGTTACCTGACAGTTGTGATTTTACTCATGCACAAGGCACTGCTATATTCCGTTATCAATTGACACAGCTGTATAAACAGTCCATGCTTGTTTTAATTATGATATCCATTGCAGCAAGAGCCACATGACTGTGCATGCTATGTACATGTTAATTAAAGGTCTAAAGCTTTAACCTGATTATTCCAGCTGAAACCAGTCTTGAGTGCAAGATTCAACAGATGAGATAAACTCAATGAGGCTAACAATAAGGAAATGAGGCTAACCATAGGGAAATCAGAAATGTGAAGACAATTAAGAGACAGAAAACAGAAAAGTTACGAACTAAAAAATAAATAAAAATACTTTTTATTATACAGTGAGGCCCCGGCTTACGAACCTAATCGGTTCCTGGACGGTGTTTGTAACCCCGGGTGTTCGTAACCCGGAACGCGCTTTCCCATAGGGTCCCATTGTTAAATTTTTAATCTGTTCCCCAGCCAAAAAAAATTCGCCGAAAATCGCTGCTACATTAAAAAAAGGAGCACTCACACAACACATACACAACACATACATAGCAGTAAAACACACAAACACACTCAAAACCCACAAAAACAACACAAACATGACACAAAAATAAACACAAGAACACCACAGACTCCTTTTCTCACCTTTTTTTCACTCTATTTGAGTAGAGGCAGCCATATGTGAGCTCGCGTGTTTGAAATTTTGCTCGCAAGCGAATGGCGGTTCGGTTTGTAACCCGAGTCACTGTTTGTAACCCGAGTCATTTTTTTGGCCGGCCTGGCGTTCGTAACCCGGATCGTTCATAACCCAGGCCATTCGAAAGCCGGGGCCCCACTGTACTTTAACATATCTATCAAATGCTGTATCAAATTTATACAAATGAACAGTTTTATAATGCATATTATTTAACATGTCAATTATAATTGAAAGCACATCCATGTTGTAATTCATTTTATTACCTGTAGTAGAACTGTTCCACACTCTAATTAAGAAAACAATGAGTAAGAGTTCACTTAATCATCTCCAATATCTGAAAATCCCTCGAAGTCTTCATCTTCCATATAGGAATGAAAAATGGCGGCCATCTCAGGGCTCAGATCATTGGAAATATTCTCATTATCATCTGTCTCCATCTCATCATCATCATCTGGCTTCTCTATCCCGCTGACAATTTCTCCTTTAGCAAAGCCATTCACAACAGCCAATTCAGAAACCCTGTCCCATGCATCCATAACCCAAGGTGCAACCTGGGAATATGTAGTGCGCCACATACATCCTGTGTTTGTGAAGCTGTGCACGGCACTTCATCCATGTTTATCACGTTAGTCATCTCAAATTTGTCAGTCTTAATCTTGTCTTGGAAGTACTCACGGAAATTGTTCAATTTTTCCAGAAAGTCTACTGGTAGTTTCTGTGCCATAGTAGTGCACTGTCTTATACTAAGGCCCCCTTCTTTGCATGAACCTAAAACACCATGACATACTTCCATTGAAACTTTCAATTCCTAATTCAGTTGCAATTTCCTTTGCCTTGAGTCTGAGTTCAACAGAGTTCATTCCACGACACGCGGAGCATTGTATCAAGACATATTCTAATTTATCCTCAATATTAATCCATCTTGCTTTGCAGCCACGATTTGCTTTCTTAGTTTTTTTGTAGTGCATAATGCAACCATAGCTTTATGCCAATCCCGGGCACATTTTTCACTTACACCATTATTTCCTATGAGCAGCCATATTCCCAACTTTCTCTTCCGTGAGCTTTACAACTTCCAGCTTAAAAGCCGCTGTGTAAGACTTGTGTGATTTGACACGAGGCATTGTGCGATAAGTTGTATGATTTGTACGGGGATATTTATATAAATGATTATGACTGAAAAGATTGATCAAAACATGCCTAACTCATTAAAATGTGCCAGTACTACAGCAATGAAAACAATGTCCACAGCTAAATTCATTATTTACATCCAGAGAAGGGAGTGGGCATCATTTCCTATGGTTCTTAATCCACTTGATATTAACAATGGGCAGCATAATTGATGTGGATTAATGATAAAGAACAATGGGGTACCGGCAATATGGTAACTAGTATCGGTAGCCAAAGCCAATATCAGGGTTTGAACAACTGTGGTAACTGGCTTTGATTGTTGTTGGAAACCAAAGACCAATTTATCAACTACCAGTATAATCAAAGAGAGACACCGAAACAACAGCTGGTTAAGAATGAATATAGGTGATGTATTGACATTACGATTTGCTTTAAACTGAAATGCAAAACTAAAAACGGATCAATCATGATCTATGAGCAGTCCATCTACATATCTATTTTAAGTTTAGTTTAAACCATATTTAAAGGAGAAATTTTGTCAATTACAATTATAAACATATGATTTCGGGGATTCAGTAGAAAGCATAATCGATGGTATTTTATAAATGATCATAGAATGCTCGAGTTAATATGGATTACATCCTTTTGTAGGATCAATTATATCAATGAAAAAGCTATACCTGTAATCGCTTGTGTGTATCCAACAGTATACTGGAAAATTAAATATCAATGGACCAGTTGCTAAAATGTGATCAGGAAGAATGAGGTATGGTAAAAAAGGATGAATAAAACAAAATTATTTCACATCTTTTTTAGGAACAAACAATATGCTTTGAATTAGTACAGTACACTATAGAGTACAGACTGTAAGTGTGCTATGCGGCCCGGTGAATTTTTTTACTGGTAATTGTTTTCTTTTATTTCATGTTTGAGAAGTAAGAAAATACACACAGAATGCAAACTAAATAATGAAAAAACTTATAAATATAAATGCAGTCATATTAGTTTATAACAATTTATTTACAAAGTAACTGAACAAGAATTGGTACTTCTATGAGACCTGTTTTCGATTATACTGATTATAGAGCAATTTTAATAGCATACCGGATACTGTAATCCATATATAAGTCGATGCAATTTCAATGATATAATCCATATATAAGTCAATTCAGTGTATAGGACAAAGACCTGACTTTCAAGTAAAAAAGTATCGACTTATAGGCTGGAAAGTACAGTAATTTTAAATTCTTAGCAAGACCTCTGCCTCTTATTATAATAGGATTCAGTTTGCAAGACATGTCTTTGTTGAATATACCTGACATTTCTGTACAACATCACTAGGCTTGTAGTGATATCATTTCCTACTATTACATATATGTACACAATGGAAAAACTGACAATGGAACTGCCTGGACATGCACATGGGTACTTTTGTAGGAATAAGAAACTATGCAGTGGCTTACAAACTTTAAACTGTTTCTTTAAAATACAATGTCAATGTTTCTAATCACATGTTCTGTTACCAAAAATGTTGCTTAAAGGTAATAATCACATAGTTCGTACAGTTTTCCTGTAGTATGTGCAGTTTCATGTTTTTGATACCATGTGTTACATATCACTATAATATATTATATGATTCTGACTGGTCAAAATAAGCCCATGAAATTATTGTACAGTATTCTCTTTACTGACTGGCTGCAGTAATGGGAAAACCTTTCTAACCCTGACTTCTGGAATTTTTTGTTTTCAATGAGCATTTTGGCAGCCATTTTTTGACTTGAGTCACGAAAGGGAATTGGGGAAAAATGGTCTAGTCTGTCTGAATATGGCTAATTTACCCCCATAGGGATTTGTTATGACATGTACAACAATATCATCCTATGAAAAATTGTGTAAAATGCCAAGACAAGAACAACAGGAAGAAGTAAAACAAAGGATATTGCTCAGTTGATAGTGGGTGTGGGTGGGTGGATGGGGGCAGTATATCTGTAACATAGAATCTACCCTATATACAAGTGTGGTTTAAATGTTAAGCACATAAGTAAAATAAACTGAGACAAATGTTCGCAGACAAATGTGGACATAAAGTGGTCTCCCAAATGATAGAACTATCACCAAAGTTCACAAAAGCTGGATATTATTCAACTTGTTTCATAAATTCAACATGAAATCATTACCCATCTGCAATCCTCTATATTTTGTAGTTCAAAGAAATTTTTATCAACAGTGTCAGTAAATCAACCTGATTGCAATATTGTGTTATGTGCGCATAAACCAACATTCACACAAACATTCTTTTCCCCTGCAATGCCATATTCAATAAAAAAAATTATACTTTATAGACACAAACTTTTAAATATACAAAGAAATAACATAAACTACAATCCCTTTAAGAAAAGATGTGGAAATACATATCAATGAAAGTCACATGCATTTTCATTTAAGCTTTTGCCGACTACGCAAACAGGCATTAAACACAGCAGCTTACATGTGTAAACATTGCAGCCTTAGATCCAAGTCATCTGGAGCATGTCAGATAATTTGTTATAACTGTCACAAAATAAATAAAACATATATCTCCCCATTCACACCCAACACGAGTAGCTAGAATGGGAGTGATAAAGATTGTTTGAAGTCTGTGTTCTTGTTACTTCCATCTTCTTTGACTGTTTTTCAAGTGTACATACACCTCAAAACATTTTCAAATGTTTGCATTCATGTTCTTGAAATATTAGAGATGAAGTGTGTGATACTATCCATGAAATAAGCATGCACCCAAGCATAACTTGACAGAGTCTCCTTAGCTCATGGCTTTAAAATAAACTGGTAATAAGGACAAAAACTCACTTTAAATGCAACTGCAATACTTCTGTGGTGTCCATTAATTCCTCAGGTCCTGTAACCTTTGGCATTTGCATTTGATATTTGTAGACCTGTGTCTCATCCAGTTTAAAGGATGCCTGCAAGGTGAAAATGGGCATTCCCATCTGGGTGGCCTTCACAGAGCGACTGGAGAAAGTCTTTCCATCACGTGTCCTGTCAACCATATACAGGATTGGCTTTTGAGAATTACCTAGAAGTAGTGTCAAGGATATGATATGAATTTCTAGAGCAATGCTTTGATTTTGAAATATCTTTTTCTAACCATCAGATTAACAAAATTAGCAAAAGGAAGCATATTTAAAGGTCTACTAGTGTCTAATACATGTTATATATCATAATGTTCATTTTTCGCTCCGAAATGTGCATTTTAGATGTAGGTTTTAACTCACAGAGGAGAAAATTAAGATTATTTCAGCATACATCAATGTTTTACGGAAAACGCTCCAGAAATATTTATATACTTCTGGTGAAAAATTGGATTTCCAAAAGTGACATACAGTTGGGAAGTCCCTCAAGTTGAGCGTATGTGATGATAATGGCTGATAGTGACAACTCTAGCGAATTTACGGCAAAAAACACCTAACAAAAAGATATAAATAAATCGAGCAGCATTAGAAGTTTACATCATAAACAATATTAAAGGCTAAATTCTTTATATATATATATATATATATATATATATATATCCCTTTGATTTAGACTTTGCACCATTGCACACACACATACACACACACAGAGAAATCATGATAAAGCAGGTTTCATATTTTTTGGGGTAAGGGTGGACCTATTACAATTTGCAAACACCCTTCCGCTAAAACCACCCTCTCCCATTAATCACTCATAAGCTAGGTATATTTGTGGCAAGAGTGTAGGGTTGACAACAAATACTATAGCATGCTAAAATCAATAAACGTTTTACCCTTGCTCGCTCTCGCTTTTGAAAAGCTCCTCTTGGGCTATGTGTTGTTAGGCCTGCCGTAACCCTTGATTTTTGTTGATCTGGTGTGCATGTACTCTGGGTTATCTGGTGAGAAAACACACTTGGAACTGCATTTGGCAGGAGTCGTCTATTGGTCTTAATCCCAAATGACTCTTTCATTTTATAGGCAGGATCGAAATCGTCTTCTCTGAAGTGGTCACTACAGACAACTTGACTATCTTGCCTGTCACTAGTTGGCTCAGTCCAGTCTTTTCTTGTCGTTCCTATCTGCTTAATCCATTGTTTCCTTGAAACAGGATTAGTAGGAAATGAGTGCAGACTCATTCCTTCTCATGTTGTATTGCTACAACCTCCAACAATACACCTTTTTACCATTTTATTTCACACACGGCTCCACTTATTGAACATAACTACCATGAAAATTGGAAAGCCGTGTTCCCTACACTGCGTCACTTCTGCTTTGCCTTACAGAAATTACCAAGCGCGAAATCAGCTAGGAGCATTTTTGCCTCCAATGATAAAAAATCGATGTTCTGTAGTCATTATTTTCATTAATGATGAGGTATATGACATAATACCTATACAAATCGCTTCGTGAAGGTTAAATTTATAATATAAACGAAAGTTGTGTGAGTGCACTAGTAGACCTTTAAGTACTGGACCATTTGTAAAATGGCTAAGAATAATAGGAGAATGTGCCCCTAATGTAAGTGATTTGGTTCAAAATAACTATGATGCCATAAAGCATTAGAATGATACTGAGCATAAATGAAGGGTAAACTTCAATGGTAGTTTAAAAACTGCTAAACAGTTCATTTCTGGAACATAGAAAACATGCTTAATATACATTTTTCATGACAGTTCCACACTGCTGAGATATGAAACAAATTCTCAGTTCAGGAAATTCCATTTAATATGAACCTATAATATTATTGTCTGATCTTTGTTTCAAGTCAACTCTTTCTGTTTTTCAAAACAATTACTTTCCATAGTAATTACATAACAGTGTAACATTATAATGTGATGTAAGTTTTTTGGGAGGTAAAACTAATTTTAATTCTGCAATATTTACCTGTTACTAATACGTAGCTTAACTTGTTTGTGTTAAAAAATCTCGTCTGTTAGATGTGAATACATCTTACTGGTGCGGAGAATTGTCAATAAGACATGGTCCACCCATACACCTGCACAGAACAGTCATTATTTCCTTAGGAGACATTATGCCAGGACATCAGAGCTGGGTGGAAAGAGGGCACTGGACAATAGTGATGGGTAAGTATTGCTTATTTGTTTTAATTTGTTCTACCTCAAACAAAGAACCTACATTTTAATAGCAACAATAACTTAACTGTCATTATTGTGATGTTAAATTTGTGAGATAGGTGGTTAAGCTGATATAACTGATCAAAAACAGAAAAATGGAGTGCACTTACCATTTGAGGGAGAGCTCCATTTTACAAATTGTTGGTGTCCCTCTGGGCCACCTGTTTTGCTGCAACTATTGAGTCCCAGATAAAAAATGCCTATACAGTATATTTTGTTATGCTAATGAATGGAGACATAGGAAAGAGAAGGTAGAACTGGATCACCAGAAAGCTGCCTTCATGATATCCTCCTAGGAAGAGTGATCTACACAGACCCATGAGGCAAAGACAGCTTGAACCTCATGAACCTCATGGGCTTTTAGTATCATAAAAGACAGGTCTGCAAGGGAATGATAAACTCTTTTGATGGTGATGACAATCCACTGTGAGATAGTGGAGGTCAAAACTATCAACAGATCCCTAAGTGGAAGGAAAAGACATTTCCTACCCTTTCTTTTCCTTACAAAGCATTTATATAGAAACAAAGTACCCAAAATGCGCATGTATGATTATCTTTACCATCTCCAGCACAGATTCAACTGTGAGCGAGAATCTCTACATGTGAATGAGCTTGGAAGGTAACCGATTTTTGACTAAAAGTCCAGTCTGACAAAGACGAGAAATGGTATCATAATTGCATTAAACCTGAGACAGCCTGGTCCAAGCAAAACCAGAGGTATTTTCGATGTGGAGGAAAAATTGGAATGAGCAAATAAGCATCTTTAAGGTCAATGGAGACCACCCAATCTGATGGATGTATTGTTCTGGATTGAGGATGTGTCACCATCTTGAAATGTTTCTCCAGAAGAAACCAGTTTAACAGGGAGAGATCAATTATGATATAAAATTTTCTGCAAAAGGGTGGGCACCTCTTCCTTTAATTTCACCTGATTGGACTGGTGAAAGAACAAGGGGGTCCAAGATAGAGAGGGTTGTTCACAAAACTGAAGTTAGTAAGTTGAAAGGACCCATCCATTTTCTATGATACTTGACGAAATGTCCAAAAAGAGGCCTACACAAGCACCTACAGGGACATTTGGGAGAGAGATGCATGGCATGAGAGGGTGCTAGCCCCTATGCCTGCCCCCTCCATGGGAAAGGAAGGCAGGTTGTAGAACTCTTCAGTGACATCCACAACAAGGACCATATTGACAAGAAGGAGGTCTCATTTGCATCTGCCTGAAGAATATATCAGGTTCACATTAGTATGCTTCCTTTCTGATTGTGATGGGCCAGGAGTGGTTGCGAAGGATCTATGTTGATGATCAAATCTTGTAAAGCCATTGTGGGGATGTGTCCTCCAAAGAGGGTCTCTGCTTCTGACAGAGCAGCTCTTAGGTCTTTACTATGGTTCAAGACCTTTTGAGGAATCCAGTGCAATGTGATGGCAAATGTGGAGACATTCCGCCAACAAAGCCATTGCAATAAGAAGTGAATGCTGTCTTTGCCACAGCTTCCAGCATCTGTTTAAATAGAGCTGGATTCAGAGCAGCCTCCTTCAGCATATGAAATAAAGTAGCAGAGAAGAGGTCAGCACGTTAAGTTATGTTGACCAGATGCCAAACTTTCTACTCAATGGTTTTAATGGAAAGGTATGCCTAGGCTCCAGTTGTAATACCCACTACGGACTCACCTGCATCCAACTGGGGAGGTTTAATTGGCCACTTCAGGAATGTACCCAGTAACTAGAGGCAGAGACCATAGGTTTCAAGGTAGAGGGAGGAACAGGCTACACCATTAAATTATGTCTTGGCCAGGATAACCTCAATGATATTTCCTCAGTCATAGAGGAATGAGGATGAAGCAGTAAATATTGCTGTGGTTGAGTCCCAGAACTCCTTTTCAAAACAGAAAAGATCTTATTGGGCTGTGCACCAGATGGTTTCAGGCACAAGTCTATGGGTAGAAGGTGATAAACTTGATTTACTGCCTTATCAGATGACCAGATCTCCTCCTCTTCATCCAAATGACAAGTGCTGGTAAGCCTGATAGGAGGCATCATATAAAATGTTTCTATCTCAAAATCTTTGGAGTCAATGACAACAGATAATCCATCATCATTTAGAACACTCTGAGCAGGACTGTGGCTAAGCAATCTGTATGATTTCCTGTACTTGTTCATCATGGTGAGAAGGGTACAGCATCTATATGTTCTAGATGTTCCAGGATAAAGACGAGACTGTTCCCTTATGCACCTGGGACTGTTCTTCCAAACTCAAAAACAAGTATTCTTTCAGTGGGTTTCTTTTTGGGGCTCTGCAAGAGAAAATCCTGAAAATTCTGACAATGTGGGGTATTTACATTCCCTCTGTCGTCCATAAATACATCTAGAATCAGTTAGGTTGCAGACTATATTGTTCTATATTGTGCAAAATGTACAATAATTCTTACATGTGCACTTTGAACATGTGAGGCATTCTGAGTGTTCTTACAGCAGGCACTACATGAAGCAAAGGCTATATCAATAAATCATTCAAGTTATTTTGAAATTATAAAAGTGCCTTTCCAACAAAATAATATAACACATATAACCCTTTTAAAAAAAAAAATCTCTTCCTCATTGTGCTCTATCGTTTACAAATTCTACACAAAAGAGGGAAGCCATACCAGAATTTGTTATTCTATTTTCTGAACATCCTAACCTTAATTCAGTTTCACTGGCTGTATTTTAGAATTGATTTCCTCCATTATCATCTATTCATTCATTATTGGGAAACATTCATCTCAAGTTTGATCACCATCCTTTAGTCATTATCGACAGAGGTCAGGTTACAAGGAAAACTGATTGATAGACAGATGCAGTGACAGAAGGACAATGACAGATCAAGCAAAAGTATAAATGATCTGATCTTTTTAATGTTTCTATTTAAGTTTTCATGATATATTTACCTCCCTGTAAGAAGTAGCAATGAAGACTGTGTATGTGATGATCATCTGTAACAGTTTCACATGCTGCCACAAGTGCCTGGCCAACCACCTGACCTCCAAATATGAACCGGCTTAAGGGAGGCCGCCACAAGTTTTCTACATTAGCTCTGCAAGTGAAACAAATTCATTTGTTTATAAAATCTAGTTTAAAAACAAATTCCTATATATACTAGAAAACTAAACAAACCAGTTTGATGACTGGTCCTCTTCGTATATTTGGAAATATTAAACAAAGAAAGATAATTGATTTTCCAGGGAGTCAAAAAAAAAGGGAGTTAGGAAAGTAGCTGTCCTGTAGTGGGCTGAAAATGATTACATGTACATTAATAATGTTTAAAAATTGACTATCATTATATTACTATCTTTAGTTTTAAGTTTCACTACAATTTCTATAGTCTGAATATAAAAATGCTCATTTTTCTGTATATCTGGTTATCTTAATCACCAAACATGGTTCACTTTATAGGAAACTTACTATGAACAAGTTTTGTGATTGTAAAACAGATAAGCCACCCCCCACCCCCACGTAGCAAAAAAGTCAAAGGAAGTGAATTATTTTATTTAATTACAAATGGGAAAATTTCTTTCGTGGCACAAAAATCTAATTAGGTCATCTACTTATGCTTAATAGATGACCACCAAAATTCATTCGTCTAAATCAAGGAGCAAACTATCTGCATGGATTGGATAGATGATGGTATGGATACAATGAACCAAATAAAAATGCTATTAACTGAGCAAACTACCTGCATGGATTGGATAGATGACGGTATGGATACAAAGAACCAAATAAAAATGCACCCCTGCAAGTAGTGGGTCATAAAAATGCACATACAGCATCCCTAAGATTTAAGGTTTCACTGAAAATTGGGAGCTATTGCTTTACATGTAATGAAATTGCCTAGTTTTAATGGGCATTTTTAACTCTAGCACCATGAACTACAGGTAAATGTATCTGTGTTCCATTGTGATTAAAATATGTTTATTGTACTTGAACTTTACATTGTTATAATATTTTAAAATGATGGATTTTCTTGCATTGGAATATAAATTTTAGTGATATCTATTTGTTGTTTTCTAAAGAATGACATGCAGAATTAGTGCAGAAGATTTCGTTTTTTAAATATTTTTTATCAATGAATCCTCTGTAGAAATTTCCCCATAAAAACTGTACTGAGTGTCTGTCTTAAAAAGGAAAACAAATCTTGTGAATAAAATTCTTGCTTTACATAAAGTGCAGTACCTAGCAGTAACTAGAATTCTCAATTTAACAATGGCAAGAAATCTTGCAAAAGTTCAGTATCCATTATATTAAAAAAACAACTAATATCTTTTCTATATGCATTCAATCATATAAAGAAATGGATCATCCTTTGCACTTACAAAAAATTAAAAAAAGTATCTTATTATCACTACCAATTTATCTATCATAAGTAATACACCTCTTCTTAACAGGTCATACACAACAGGGTTAAAAAAAAATATGGGACATTATATAACTGAGGGCATGACTTCACTCAGGGACCTTTGATTAGCTAAGAAAGGGATGGAGATCAATAGAGAGAAGCAGGTGGGCAGGCAGCCAAGATTGTTCGATACTTGTTTTGTAATTGAGTTGAGAGTACATGTAATTGGGAATAAATAGCTTTTTATAACAGAATTATTCATTTTGCTTTAGGTTACTTTTAATTTCAGGATAAACAATCTTTAGAAGATCATTAATAAAGTATTCCAGTGGGTTTCAGTACAATTTACATGTATACCACTGAGCACATTTGTTACATCACTGCTTTTGTGTTGCATTTGATACATTCTAGTGTTATTTTTCATTCAAAGCTAAACAAGATTTCTTTTTCTTTAAAAAGGTATACACTAATTAAGATAAAATCTAAGTTTGTTTTTTTTCGATAAAGATATATAGATAGATCAATTTTTGTTTTTGAGATTATGCTGTATTTATGTTGCAACATTAAACTGCCATGTACTGATGATGGTTGTTTGTCAGTATTCTTTAAGGAAGAAAGATATTACTGCTGTTTAAAAGGTATTTTCATGTTTATATCAATATATAGGAAAAAAGGTCATGCATATCATATATTATTTAGCTCTGTAAGTACTTCCTGTGCATATCTTCTAAGGACTACTGATTTTCTTTGGCTCATTAATAATTAGGTCTGAAAATGTCCACACACACATGCAAAAATATAAATACAAGAGCTTCTCTAAAGGACTGAGGCTCCTCTGGGCAAAAAGAACTTCCAGAAATTCATATTAAGACTGTTCCTTCTTTAACTGCTAAATACTGAAACCATCTATGTCATTTTTAAGGAACTTTGATGTACCAAATTTGGTCACAGAAATGTTTTTACACATTTGATTTAACATGTTTACATGATGCCTGTAAATGCAGGACAAAAATTGTTTTCAGGGTCATTGATTATGAACCTAATTATCATGGATAGAATTTCATTTAACTTGTCTCAGACAATATCAAGAAATACCCATGTGATTAATTTGATTTTATTTCAAATTAATTCAGGGCTCTCAACAGAAATTCAGAAAAATGAGTCCCAGACTCTTAACTCATGAAACTCAGGAGTCCCCAGCCTATATGTGAGAGTCTCTTGTGTAAACCTGGGAGTCCCTCACTTTCAAATGGATAGAAATGAAAATGAAAAGCGCATGCTTATTATTTTTTTAATATCAGGATTTAGTTCTCAGCATTTTTGTAATATCAGACTACAAAGAAAATAGTTTTTCACTGAATAGAATGTTAAGTTTAAACACATTTAAATTTGTATCTTTTTTACCCTACAACAATATTTAAAAAAAAAATCCAGAAGAAGAAAATTGTCAACAATTAGTTTCAGTCCTGGGAATGATCACTGGGAATGTGTAAAATAGCATCTCCTTTCCTACCAAGGGAACTTATATCAGTAAACAGCATTACACTGTACCGTATATATAAATGTATATTACCACCAATAAATTAAACAAAGAAGGAATGAAAAAAATATACCAAGCAGTATAAGTGCAAGAAACAACTAATTCTGATTAAATATGTTAATTAATACATGTAAATAGTGTTAAATGCCTTACAAGTTGACCATATGGAATAAAGGCTGGACATAACATGGACTCTACAGAAAAAATCAACTAATCTTCACTCATGTACAGTACCTACAGTTGTAAATATATGTGGCCTGAGACTGAATATTTGAACTGTTGTCAAGATGAATTCACACACACTTTAGGTACTCGTCTTCAAACATCAACAATTTTCACCTTTTGCTTCTTCCATTTGTTGGTTCATTTTCATCACAAGTCCGTTTCCCATAAAATGAAAACAGATTTTGCTGACTCATTTTTGTGAGTCAACATACCATTTTGAACTCTTTAGAAAGTTTCCACTGATATTGTTGTGTAGAAATAGTAGCTATTAGAATTATTTTATTATTATTATTACATCATATCGATGATTTGACAATATTGCCTAAATCAGACTCTGAGAAAGCTTTGATAACTTTCATGATTTACATTCGAGTCATCACCAATTTAATTTAAACTCCAATACAACAAAATAGGGCATCATTTATTTGCCAATTAATTGCTGGTGGTTACAAACACACTCAATAGAACTTGGTTTCTTTGAAGTATGTCAGACGGTGCACTCTTATTCACAAGACAAGTGCAATGAAAAGGATTAGTCACACTGGCTTCATGCCTTTTAACTTAAGTCTAGACTTTAGCTTTAGTGCAGACTAGCCATGGCTAAACAGAATACGAAAAGGGTTGAATGTCCTGAGAGAAAAAGAGGCACATCACTGGGATGCATCACAGGGAGAAAAGGCACATCCTTTGAGAATTTCACACTCATGTCCCTTACAGCCCTGAAACTGACAGGAAAAAAATGTCATTAAAGTGGCATCATTCAGGTTTTTCAGCAGATAAATCTGCATTCTGGATTTGATTAAAATCCATTCTTCTTTCTTTCTGTAATTACGCTCACAAGGCAATATAGCCAAAAACCCATGAGTCAAGACCTTTGACCTTAAAACCAATGTCAGGGTGCTATCAACTTCATTCCAATGCAGTTCACTTGTACTAAATGCAAAATTCACTTGTACATGCACAAGTCACTGCATTCATAAACTTGGTGAAGATAAACCTTTGAACTGACCGTAATTCAATTAGATCTGGTTTTCAAAACTCCTACACAAATGGGTGGTCAGATCTATATCATTTTCACTCAGAACCATTTAAATATTGCAAGAAGTGTTTTAAAATGAAACCCCATGTCAATGCCACCATTTATGCATAAGAAGCAGTCATAAAATTTTCAAGATTGTCACCATCATACTATGCTGGTAGATGAATACCATTGTTAGTCAGAACCTGCTACATACTGCTACATGTATAATTAGTATTTCAGTAAAAAACCATGTTGATATGACTATTATATTTAGAAGTAGCTATATAAAGATTGTCATGGTGGCCATCAAGGCAGCTTAAATCAGCATCATTTTAATATAGAAATAACTATATATTTCAAGAATAAAGTTGGGATTTTGTAAATGCTGGAGTGGACATTTGTTTAAGACAGGGAGCTTTTTATGTGATTTTGCAACTTACTGGAGATCAAATTCATATCTATCTCATGATCTGATACCCATCCAGGCCAGTCCAGATCAGCTGCCTCTGCTATCCTAATACTGGCATCTGGGTAATTTATTTAGACAACATTTTTGTAAATTGAGAGGTAAAATATGAAGCTTGCATTTGTGAAGAAAAATTGGACCATGGACTTTTGTAAACAACTTTTAAAATTTGTTATTCCTGACAAAGCAACACATGCAAGTGGTGGTAGATGGAGAATCATCTGAAGCAGTCACTGTCAACTCCAGTGTCCCTCAGGGAACCATGCTGGGACCACTCCTTTTTCTTGGCAACATTTTTGATCTTCCAGATTGTGTGAAATCTCAGGTTAGGCTGTCTGCAGATGATTGTCTCCTTTACAGAACAATTCAAAACCAGAGCGACCACCATACCCTCCAGAATGATCTCATAGCCCTCGAAAAATGGGTGACATATTGGGGTATGACTTTCAATGCCAATAAATGCTATCTCACGTGTATGACCAGTAAATCAACATACTCATCTCACTTCTATGCCTTAATTCATTAACCCCTGGCACCACGTTTACGTGGCAGGAGGTGGTAGCTTACTTCTGAGCTCTGTAGCATCAAGGTCATGTACGACACAATAAAGTGGGTGGTATTATAGAAAGGTAGATAGATGTAGCTTTACGATGATACCAAATAATATGGATGTTCTAGCTGCACTACAAAATACAGAGGGAAAAACGTAACTTTTTGGACCCGAGTTTTTTCCAGCCGAAATTCGCACGAGGTTGGAATCCGATTTTGTGTCCGGATTTTAGACTTTTTGGCCTCAGATCTAAGACAGACCGGTCTGAACTGCACACAGATAGGTGAACCTTTGCAAAAAGTAGGATAAGATGGGCATTTAGAATAAAGAGTGGTGTCGACACGAAAATGATGAGTCTGTTAAGGAAAAAAAACAACAAAAGAACTCCAACTTTTAGCCTTCTGCTCATGCTCAGGCGAAATAGCCAATGAAAAACGATGTTTCTAACACAACTAGGCATTAGGTTAACCTAAAATGTCTTGGAGGTCAATGTATTTGGATGTATTCAGAAATAGCCCCCAAAATGGGTTTCCTACTCGCATTTCAGGCGAAAACAACAAAAACCTCCAGGGGTTAATGAGTTAAATAACCACATACACAACAAGTCAGTGGAAAAAAAATCTTGGACTAACATTATCTGAGGACTTCAAGTGGGATATTATCAAATCAACCAAAAAAGCAAACACTACATTGGCATTTCTAAAACGAAACCTCAGACACTGTCCAGACATGTAGACAAACTGTCTATCTAGAACTAGTCAGATCTGTGTTAGAATATGGTTGTGTGGTCTGGGATCCATACTACACTAAGGATGTTCATAGAATCGAGATGGTCCAATGCCAGGCAGCAAGATTTGTATCTGTTGACTACAAAACAAGTGAAGCAGGATGCATCACCAAGATGTTAACTGACCTAGGTCTACCAACACTCCAAGAACAGTGCAGTAGGATCTGTCCTACACATCTCTATAAAGCAGATGAGGGGTTAGTGTCAGCTCTCTCACCAAATATGTTTTTAAGACCATTAAGACAAAAAATGCCAAATTAGAGCCAAACCTTTTCTTAATTTTGAAACTATAAACGTTGTAGAAAAACAAGTAACAAATAACAGTAGATGTTCTGTAGTTGAGCAATGTTGAACAGAACAATTTAGAAATTCTTTCTTCATAAAAACAATTGTGGACTGGAATAAGTTTAGTAACTAAGTGACAGTGTTGTGAGCATGCAGATAGTTGAGAGCTTCAAGACAGCTCTTGAACAATTCTACTGGCTTTTTAGTCTGTCTCTTCTGGTGCAATTTTATGCCATAACTGGTCCTGCTCTGTATACATTCACAGTCAGTTTCCATTTCCTGTGTTATATATCGTCTAATGCTGTATTATCGCAGGCTCTATATTATCGCGACAAACGGGATTTTCCGAATAATTTTGGACACATGCCGTCTAGCAGTTGTTTACAGATGTAAAGCTGTAGCAATAAGGATTCAAATATCTTACAGCACAATTTCCTCTAAAATGTCAACATTTTTTATAACTTTATGATGAAAAAGAATGAAGATCACGTTTTTGTAAAGTTAATGCAATTACGTTGATCATCATATAAAAAAATCCAGTCGAACATACTATACCTGCATTGGCTTTGGTTACGAAATATATTCAGTGTATTGTCTGATGTTTGATCATTATAGGTCATGTACTGATGGTGACATACATATTCTTATAAGGTCAAGGTTGCAGTTTCATTTCATGGTAGCCAATATGGACCAAAATTCACAAAATGTTGTTGCTGATCATATTTCTCGTACGTACATAAGAATATATTAACAGTTACACTTTCTTTAAATCTGTAATATTTTAATAATAATAATAATATTAATATTAATAATAGTTGCTATATAGTTACATTTCTTTGCCCATTTTGCATTTAAAATTCATATAAAGTTAAATAATTGTTGCATTTAATTTGTAATGTTGTTATTCATGGATTCCGCATAGATTTACACTTGAATTACATTTGTGTGTTGGATTTTATCACTGGATCCTTTCCTTTATTGTGGAAATACTAAACCAGTACAAGAGTGGAAATTTCTTCTCACAGGTAAGTCGTATTTTATTATTATTATAATACTTGTGTGCTACCATACGTAAGTTGGGCAAATACCGCGATAATATAGAGTTGTTCCCCCACTGTACGTTAATCTGGGTCAGCCATCGTATGCTGTTTTATTTACATTTGAGCACTTCGTTTGACAAAGATTTTTATAGGAATAGAAAGAGGGAAAGTCACTGAAACTTGACAAATTAAAAGTAAGCAACAATATCAAAACAGTTTTAATATGTACCAGTAAGAACATTATGTACCGCGATAATACAGCGTCCCAGGCTACTGTCCACGGCAATGAAATAGTATGGAAAATAGTTTCAACAATTAATTTCTTTAAAAGAATGGGATTTGTTTTGCCTTGTATAAAATTTTTGAATGTTTAAAAGAAATAAAGTTCATCCAAATGATAGCAATGTTGTGTTGTGTGAATGTTTAGTCATATCTGGACAGGGGTAAAAGTGGAAACTTAAGAAACCGGTAGGTCATAAATTAGAACGAAGTTACTGTACGCGCTCTCCTCTGTTCACGATTGTATGCAGTATATATAAAAACAAACCTGAATATGTCGACATCTATCCGCTCCAAAGCTAAAAACGATTTAGTCAGCCGACTTTCCAAGTCTTGTTCTCCCGAAGTTGTTGTTGACATTACAATATTCGGCTGAGAAACAATCTTTTTTACTGTTTTTAACTGTCGCACATACAAAAACGTGTTTCGGAAATAATTCATTTGTGTAGCCTTACCTCCATTCGCACTTTCGAAGTCAATCGTACGGATCTACCGCAAAGCATTATTTTTGTCCCGCAGAATTAGCCCGGTGCATAGAAGAAACGACACGCACGGAAACACCGGAACGCATTGAAAACACCGAAACGCAATATCGTACGTACCATAGCGTATCATTGGTTGTGTATTCATAACTTTGAAATTTAATATTATATAATACATTAATATGTACTTTCTTTACTGCTGACAAGTGGTGCAAATTGATAAGAAGCTGTAAATTGTGAATTTTGGTGATAGTTTTTAAAGTAAATAAACAGCGTGTATTACAGTTTATACATAAGTGTAATGCTTAAGCTATTAATAATAAATACATATTAGTAATGATTTATTAATAATGCAAGGATATATGAACTTTATAAAAACCAGTAAATCAAACAGCTGTACAGTGTAAGTGTAACTAACAAGAATTATGCGCGGACAATTATTTTAATAATCTAAATACGAAGATACATGCAAGAATGGCTTGTCAAATCATTTCTGTATTTATTTTGGTATTTATGTCACAACAAAGGTTGTTTGCCTGTGATTCAGAGTAGTTGCTGGCTGATTTCTAATGGTTGAATTTATGTGATTAACTGAAAATACTTAAAATAATAATGGATTTATTATACACTAATTTCTTTTACCACGTGGAAGACACACTTTTTAGCATGTAAGTTTTATTGGACACTATTGTTATATAGTACAATATTCATGATAAAGTTTAATTACTATTAATCTAATCATTATCATACACAGATCAGCACTCTCTCTCTCTCTCTCTCTCTCTCTCTCTCTCTCTCTCTCTCTCTCTCTCTCTCTCTCTCTCTCTCTCTCTTTAGCGAGAAATTGTGTAAAAATCAACACAAATCGACAAAACAGACCAAAAAATCAGACACAAATAAGAAATTTTAACTAAAGGTTTTCGTTTCTATCAAAAAAATCCAAAAATCAAATAAAAAATCGCTCGAGGTTTGTCCCTCAAAAAATGAGAAATTGGACTGATTTTCTCAGATTTTTTTTATAACCATTTTACCTAAACAAAAACAGGATTTTTTACAAAAATCAGTTTAAAAAACCCCACCAATAATCTAACAAACAACAATAAAGCTTTTTTTTAATTTTCATTCTTATTTCGTGAAACTGATGGGAAAGTTATTCGATTAAAAATCAGAAATTGTACAATTTCGTAAAACGGATGGGTAAGTTACCCGTCAATTTTCAAATTTTCAGCTGAAAATCAATAAAAAAAATATAATTTTATTTCTTACAGTAATTTTCTTTTGACAAATATTAATTTTGTTGATTTTCATTCTTATTTCGTAAAACTGATGGGTAAGTTACTCGACTAAAATCATAAATCGTACAATTTCGTAAAACTGATGGGTAAGTTACTCGACTGAAAATCAGAAATCGTACAATTTCGTAAAATTGTTGGGTAACGTACACGAATAAAATCAAATTTTCAGCTGAAAAAAAAAATATTAATAATATTTTTATTTCTCCGACAAATAATTATTATGATTTCTTTGGTTGTCCTCGAGAAGGATTATTTGAAATTCGACCACCTGCTTCAGATGGCGCAGTTACCTCATCAACAATTGCTTTGGCTGATGTTTCCTCGCGAGATAACGGTTTACTCAAATAATTTTCGATTTCTGGCGTTGGTAACTTCAACAGATTAAATCTTTTATCAAATTCCTCGGAAAACTCATCAATTATCTTTACAAGCGAAAATAATGTTAAATCTGTTGTTTTTCCGATAAACGGCACAATTACATCTTTATCACCATCATTTGTTATTCTGAAAGTGATTTGAGAACCATGTGGTAGTATGAAATATTTATCACCATTTGGTCCGTATATTAATTTATCAATGAAATAATTTTCGTTGCTGCTGTTATTGTTTAGGATATTTAACGCGATTAAATCATCCAATGATACCATTTTATTTATTAATTTCATATAAAAATTCCTCTTTGGTCGGTGGCATTAATTTTTAGTGTAATATTTTGGATTACGCTTGTTGTAGTAGAATTGTAACGCCCGATAATTTGATCCGCCGCAGTTAACACATATTTATGTCCGCCCTCGTACTCCTCGGCCGCATTTCAAACAAGGTTTTGGTCCTGTTGTATTATTTCTTTTAAAATAAATTTGTGGAGCCCGCAGAACTCGTTGTAGCATCGTTTGTTACATCGCTCAGTCTAACCTTACATCAGCCATTTGCAGTCGTTCATACCGATAGGAAATTTGATTATATATTATCTTATGATAAAATTTAATTGAATTTTTTATTTATTTTTTATGCTTATTTAAAGATAAATTTTATCTAATCTTATAATAATAGAATCATGCCGACGAAGTATACCCGTCATTTAACTGCAACGAAACTGATTAATGAATATCAGTCAGTATCCGAAGTCTAATGTTAATTTAGAACGACTCAAGGATGATATTTATCAAGCGAAGTTACAACAACAAAAAATTTTCTTTCTGCCAGTGTTAGAAGAAATAAAACATCATCGAGGATTAAAAAGAAAAACTAAAACAAGTAGAAAGCTCGACTTGGAAAAACTAAAATATATCCGTGAAAAAATAACAGTAACAGAATTATCATTCGCTGGTTTCAACAAAACTTATAAAATCCAACTCGATAATAAATTAACACCGATCAGTGAAGTTATCAAGTATATATTACAAATACAACCACGGGTTAAAATTATAGTTGAGCTACAAGTGTTATTTCGTCATGCCGTTGATAATGAAAAATTTGCAGATCCGTATCTGAGCTTAAAACCAATCGTTGCATTTGCCGATGACAACATTGATAATCTCGCTGATAAAATAATGCAAGAGTTGGATACTCTTATCAGCGAATATACTTCTGGCGGAGCAGGTTGGATTTTAGTTAATAATATACAATTGTTAATCCATACTCATAAATATAATCCGCTTGGTGGTGGAAAGTTTGTAGAATTACCGCCAAAGATTGAAAACTCGCAGTGCTGTGTAAACGTCTGTAGCGAAGATGATAAGTGTATCAAATGGCAAATATTAGCCGCGTTGTTTCCTGTTGACAAAGATCCTAATAGAGCTTCCAAATATAAACAGCATGAGTCAAGGTTAAATTTAACTGGAATATCTTTCCCAACACCAATTTCACAGATTGATATCATTGAGCGTAATAATACAGTATTACTTCAAGGTGGTATAAACGTATTTGGTGTCGATGACGCTTTTAAAATATTTCCGTTGCGAATATCACCTCACTCTAACACTAATACAGTAAATTTATTATTTTATAAGAAGCATTAGTCGTGGATTAAAAACTTTAACGGATTAGCAGGAAAACAATGTAATAAAAATAAGATTAAAAATATTTATGTATCGTTGTTTGCACGGTTTTCAAAAATCTGATAAAGATCCACTTGATAAATATTTACAAGATCATTTAAAATATTGTGTTTATAATCAACGAACAACACCACCCACAAAAGAAAATAGCATCTTGAAGTTCAAAAATTATAAAGAGAAATTTATAATACCTTTTACAATCACTTACGACTTTGAATCAATATCAATGATGATATTAGCACTGCTGGGTCTCATTCAACTGAACACGCATTTAATCATGTTCCAGTGGCTGTTGCTTATAAAGTTACATGTGCGGTTGATTCAAATTTATCATCGCGCGTTAAAATTCATCGTAGAACAAACGACAACGACGAGGATGCTGCAGTTTGGTTGTTAAAAAATTTATTTAATATGAAGCTAATAAAATATTTGACAAGCTTTCCAAAGTCACACCAATGATCCCGTTAAAGCTAGAACAACGAATCGAGTATGCAACAGCGACACATTGTCATATTTGTGAAAAACCATTTACGTTGCTCGATAAAGTTCGAGATCACTGTCATATTACTGGACAGTACAGAGGGGCCGCTCATAACGAATGCAACTTCAAATTTCATACATTAAAGTTTATCCCTTGTATCGCTCATAACCTTCGAGGATATGATGGTCATTTCATTATTAAAGTACTTGGTCATCCTGATGTTGTAAGGTTATGCAAAAATTGTAAAATAAACGGTATTCCAAATAATGTTGAAAAATTTATGTCGTTGACGGTTGGTCCTCTTCGCTTTATTGATTCTATGGAATTTATGAACAGCTTGTTAGAAGCACTAGCTGGAAACTGTAATGAATTTCCATCGTTGACAGAACATTTCACGGATAATGTTAGTTTAATGACAAAGAAAGGTATATTTCCATATGAGTATCTGGATAGTATACAAAGACTTAATGAAACTTCGTTGCCTGACAAAGATAAATTCTACTCATCGTTAAACAATGAAAATATTTCTGATAGCGAGTTTGAGCACACGCAACAAGTTTGGAATAAAGTTAGTTGTAAAACTCTCGGTGATTATCTAGATCTGTATTTGATAAAGGATACGTCATTACTCGATGATATCTTTCAAAGTTTTCGTCGTACAAGCATCAGCAAATATAAACTTGATCCTTGCTGGTATTTCTCGTCACCAGGTTTTGTCATGGGATGCGTTATATAAAATCACCAAAGCAAAAACTGAGCTAATAACTGATGGTAACATTGATATGTATCATTTTATTGAAAGATCAATCCGCGGTGGAATAAGTGTGATATCGAAAAAATATGCGTGTGCTAACAGCAAGTATATGAGCGATTATAATCCTGATGAGGAATCTGTTTTTATACTCTACCTCGACAAAAATAGTCTCTACCACTGGACTATGTCATAATCAATGCAGTTTCGTTGTGATTGTTGGGTATCTGTGGAAGAATTCCTCGATGATACAAACAATATGATTAAAGATCTTTCTGATGCTGAACATACTTATTATATTGAAGTTGATGTTGATTATCCTGCTTCATTACATGATTTACATAATGATTATCCGTTTTACCTGAAAAAATGATTATACCAGATTTGTTATTGTCAAAAAAAAACAGTTATCTAATCGGCGAGGAAGACTTTGCTCGGTTGAATAGTTAGTGCCAAATTTGTTAGACAAGCATAATTACGTTTGTCATTACAGGAGTCTAAAGCAGGCTGTTGACGCTGGTTTAATAATAAGAAAGATTCGCCGAGAATTGCGAATAAAACAATCACGTTGGATGTCACATTACATCAAGTTCAATAACGATTCTTGAACTAACGCGACTACAAATTTTGAAAAAGATTCCTTTAAACTTATGAATAATTCTGTCTTTAGCAAAACGATGGAGAATATCCGTATCAGAGTTGATATCGAACTCGTCAACAGTGTCAAACGCTGTAGTAAATTAGTTGCGTCGGAGAAGTTCGCTGGAATGATACGTATCAACGAAAATCTCGTTATGATTACAAAGCATAAGACTAACTTAGTGCTTGATAAACCAATATTTGTTGGTGCTTCCGTGTTAGAAATATCAAAATGGCGCATGCATAATTTTCATTACGGGTTTACTAAGAAAGTCTGGCCAAAATCAAATTTATTGTTTACAGACGCAGATTCGCTGGTTTATGATATATTCGCTGACGATGTATTTTTCAAGACGTTTATGGTCATCGCGGTGAGTTTGATTTATCTGATGTTAAACGTGTTCCTTTTCATGATACAACTAATAAAAAAGTAATGGGGTTGATGAAAGATGAAATAAACTTTGAAATCGTTAAAGAGTATGTTGGGTTACGAAGTAAAATGTACTCGTTAAGGACAGCTTCTGGAAAAGAAAGTAAAAAGTTGAAAGGTGTTAAAAAATCAGTTGTAAAAAATAATATAACTCACGATGATTATTGTGATGTTTTATTTGATAACAAAGAACATTTTTTTGCGTCAATGACTACATTACGGTCTTACAAGCATCAGATAAAAACTGATCGAGTTATAAAATCTGGATTAACTAATTTTGATGATAAACGTTACTGTGAGGATGGAATAAATACACTCGCGTTAGGTCATTATCGAACTATACGAAGTTCTTCTCCGCCTTTCTCTTTCAGTAAAGTGTAGGATGAAAATGCCCTGAGATTAGTTAAATAACTGTTTTTCTAGTAGTATATAAAAAGAAGGCTATGAGCGATATTTTCTTACTTATAATCTGTTTTTATTTCTACAAGTTCGTTTTAAGTGTTTTAGGAGGATTTATAAACAGTTTGCTCTCCGCTATGGAAAATAAACTCGTTAAAACGCGAATTTTTTCCTGGGTCTGAGCAAATTTTTCTCCTCGATAGAAGCCTTAAAATGCTGAAAAAACACTGTATCATCGAGCGCAGATAATTGGGTATGGAAATGTGCTCATAGCCTTCTTTTTATATACTACTTACACTTGCCCTATATTGAATAGTTATCCATGTAGGAATCAACCAATGTATCTAAATTACCTAGATATTGGGTCAGGTATGCAGTTGTGAAATACACTTACTGTGCAGAAACTATTTTATTTTCTCATTAGTCTAATCTTGACCATGACTTATGACCTCAAGACCCAAGAAGGTAAATGTCTGCTTTACTACCCTAATTGCAAGCCATCCTGCACACAAGGTTGGCTGAGGAATTTACTCAAGTTTAAAAGCTTAACTGCAAAACCCATTTAGATTTAAGCCACACTGGCCCTGACATTTGACCTTTTGATGCCAAAAATCAACATGCTTCTTCCATACTTTAAGTGCATCTTCTCAAAAATCTTTGGTCAAGGTATGTTTAATAGAACTAGAATTGTATTGCAAAAACCACTTTTCTCTTTTGACTGACACTGAAATTGACCTATGATCTTTCCACCCAAAAATGTCCTTCCTTACACCAATTGCTAGCTATGTACATGGTTTCATCCAGAAACCTGATTAAAATCTTAAGTTACTGTGCAGAAAGCATTTTTCTTTTTTAATTCATTGACCTTGACCTTTTTACCCCTAAATTAATAGGTTTTCTTTCTTAGTCAAACTCCAAGTCATCCACAAACTTCTTCCTTACCCCATGTGCATGTTATCCACTGTGTTTGGTCCCAGCATGTGATTTAAAACTAATGTTATTGTGTGGAAACCATCTTCATTTGGTCTAGGGCTGTCATGCTTAACTTATGTTATTGTGCAGAAACAATCTTATATTACTGCAGTTATTGACCTTGAACTTTGACCTATTAATACTTGATATGATAAGATCATTTTGTACCAAACGTTTATCTAGATAAATGATAAAGAACTAATGTTACTGTGCAATAAACATCTATATTCTTTCAGTCACAGTGACCTTTCACCTTTAGAGTCTGCAATCAGCAAGTTTTTTTCTTACCCCAAGTGCAAGCTATCTACAAAGTTTAGTCCCAGTATGAGCTGTAGAAGTAACGTTATTACCGGTATGCAGAAACCATACTCTTTTTTTAGTCATTGACCCTTGATCTTTGACCTTCTGACCATCAGATGTAAAAGTTTCTTACTTAATTTAAGTGCAAGCTATCCACTGAATTTGTCCAGGCATCTGATGCAGAATTAATACTTTTGTACTTAAACCATTGTTCATCTTTCAGTAACAATGACCTTGACTTTTAATCTTTTGCCTCATGAACTGATAGACTTTTTTTCTTACCCCGGGTGCAAGCTTTCAACACAGTCTGATGAAGCTACATGCTGTAGACTGGAGTTATCATACAGAAAAGAAATTCATAGTAATATGGACAGACATGGTTATATCACTGGAAGCTCTGCCAAAATTGTAATCATATAATATGAGACAGAAGTCACAACCACATCATTTTATGTTGAACCTTTCCCAGAGTGCATAGCATTATGATATACCAATGTAATAAGACATATATAAATGACATCATAACATAATAATCATGTCATTACAAGTGGCCAACCTTAAGCATATTTTAGAGACACTATTTTAATACTTAAAATGGAATATGACCCTAGTGACTATGGGAATTAGTGTTGCATGTGAAACTTGGTATCCTTAAAAGACAGTCTGCAGCAGAGAATCGACTTTTATCCTTTTCTACCTACCACACTGGGGACTGAAGATTTCATACAACATCTACTCGTCTACTCGAAATGGGGCATGAAAGCATATTGTGTGGTCTAGGGAGGTCATGAAAGTCGTTTTATAGCTCTTGCCACCTGGCTGCAGGGGAACTCCAAGCAATGAGTAATCAGACAGGTAAGCAGCCACACATTGGTGTACTTTATTATCATCACCTGGACAAAACAAAGAAATAATATACAGTCAAACCTGTTGGTGATAACCACCAAAAGAAAGTTAGAAAAACTAACTAATCAATAAAAAGGCATATATTTAGTTTGATTTTATTTGTTTTAAAAACAAAATCCTAATGTGCTGTAAATATTAATATGAAGTGAAATATCAAAATTTCAATTAAATTGTAAGTAATGCCTACAGGTGGCAACCATTTAAGAAATAAATACCAATTAAACAATCCTTGTCAAGCGAAAATCGTGTTTCAAGTTTATGTTTAATTTGGTTTCAGTGCAATCAACATAAATGTGACATGTCCTTTTTGCATTCAAAGGTGAAAAGTGTCAATTGGCCATCACTGCAAATCCCATGATTGTTTCTAGGAGAACCAATTTAAGCAGTAATCCATAAAAAAACTGACCTAGCTGCATATATTACATTTTCACATTAACGGGTATTTTATATCAAATCAAGGAACTGGTCTTTTATATTAAATCAAGGGAGTAGAATATAAGGAGTTCAAAGACATGCAAATCCTATCTGTGTAAGAGTCATGGTCACGTATTAAGTCAACTCATTTAAACTAACTAATTGAGAAGGCTGTAAGTACATGTATCATAATTAAATTATCTAACATTAATCAGTGGTTTATCATACTCATTCACAATTTCTACAAGTACTTGCTTTTTTTAAAAGACGCTAGCTCCTTAAAAAGTTGATAATTGCTAGCTCCTTAAGAAGCTGATAATTTGTTAATCTAATTATTACTGAATCATCAATAGTAAAACCATAAAGTCTTCATTGTGTTTGCATTCAATGCATCCTGTGTACAATCTTTGCTCAGTTCAGTAAACAATAGGCAACTGATGTTTGCTCAGTCATCTGGCATACACAACCAAGTGGCTACTGATTTAAAAATGTTTCTTACTGGAATTTATAAATCAATTAATTCCAGGACAGCATCCTCATGATGTTCTCACTCTCCTCCTCTGGTCTGTCAGTGTCTCTGAAAGTTTAATCAAATAACCTGCATTAAATTCAACAATCTGCTTTTGTACATAGACTTGTTTTCATTTTATTGGACCTCTCTGATTTGAGGCCTGGATAGCACAGTGGTAGCACATTACCAACTCAGCTTTGCAGTGCTCGGTTAAACTTCTACTTCCAGGTTATACAAAGGTACAAACCATTGAAAACTACTGAGGTTCTGAGCCATAGTTCGCTCTTCATATTTACACGAGTCTCTCATAAAGACTGATGTCCTGCTGACCAAAGATAATGTCCAAGAAATATAGACCATCTTTGATATTTTTGAGTAATAAGATCAGCACCATTTTCATCCTGGACCAAGTAGAAATGATTTTAATACTGGAGAAAACCCAATGAGAATATGACCATGCTCAGGAGAAGCAGTGTTAAAAGATTTTAAAGATGGTTACCATGGAGACCATATTGGCTGTCAGATCAGCAAAATTTTCATTTAGGACCAACTAATCATAAGACATCTTTTAGCGAAAACCCAATGTGTCAGTAAGACTTTCTGTTGAGGAATAGTGATGACAAGATTCAAAACAGCTATAATGGTGACCATATTAGTTGTCAGGTCAACACCATTTTCATTCAGGTCAAACTATATATCACAAGTCTTTGGAGAAAAACAAATGTCAATATGACCATCCATCTAGGAAAAGTTGCAAGTTTTCAAGATGGTCAATGTGGTGGGCATTTTGGAGGTTAGATCTGCACAATAAAAGTTCTTCTAGTGAAAACCCATGTTGATATGACTCTGTTTAGAAGGAGTAACAACAACTATTTTCAAGATGGCTGCCAGAGTAGTCATAATGGATTTCAGATCAGCACCATTTATGTTTAGGACCAACTATACATCATAAGAATTCTTTTGGTGAAAACCCCATGACAGTATGACCTTTCATTCAGAAGTAGTGATACTGATAACATGATATTCAAGACAGCTGCTGTGGTGGCCATATTGGACACGAGATCAGCACCATTTTCATTTAGGACCAAACAAAACATGATATGAGTTCTCTTTGTGAAAACCCCACAATGTGTATTATGATATGACATCTGTTTGGGAGGAGTTGCAACAGCAAGATTTCCAGGATTTTGCAACCGCTTGAGTCGCTGTTACCAACAGTGCTGGAATGGCTGCAAGAAATGGAAATATCCCACCAGTGTTTTGCATTTGTGCTACTCGGACTTGGATCATTTTAATGTCACTGAGGCGTTTTGTGTTTCGCCGCATTAAGCTGTGCGAGCTGTGTTTGGGTCAACTACAAGGGGACATTTCCAGTCAAGTTTGCTGCAGATAATTTGGAGCCCACAATTATTTTATTGCGTGTTTGATTTTTCCCATCTGACTTTAAGTAAAGCCGACTTTCAATTACTGATAGAACATTGTTATTCAAATACGAAACATATTCAATTACGAATTCTACGAATTTTCCACAGGTGCATCGAATAACCTCATTCGGCTACCAGCACCCTCCAACAACAGCGTCTTGTCAGAAAGTACCACAACATAGCATTTGTAATTAGCTCCACGAGCGTTACTGACACGTGCATGAAAATACATGTAGACAACGGACTGCCTGAATAACTCCAGATTCTCTAGTGCAAAGTAATAAATCGGGTACAACGTACGAAAGTCTTGCTTCGAAATTTACAGGCATGTGTCAACGTTTTTGTGCAGGTCCATGTATGACCACTGATTTTGATATGCCCGCGCAATATAATTGGATTCTGCGAAGTCAAGCCGAATATTTTCCAAAGGTTCCTGACGACCGTTTAACCTCAAGGAGACCGCAGTCACTTCTAAGTTGTCAAATATATTTTTACTCTGTGCCTGGTGATTATCTCGCGCTGTAAATTGAAACATCAAGAACACATGTTTTGGTGCAGTAAGACCGTGCTGGGTGCTTATTTACTAGGTAAACTGCACCACTTTACAAATGGGCAGGTATGCGTCTGTGCTATGTGCAAGAAACGAGATCGTTGATGTGGTTCGCGACTGCATAAACGTTTACGAGCGTGATTCTGTGCTCAGTAAAGGGGATAACAACACGGCATCCACACAGTGAATGCATCTAATACAACTTCACCGGCAGGAGAACCTGCATAACACCAAATAGCATTGTTGGAGTTGTTTTTACGAAACAGAGGAATCGTTTGTTTGTCTCCAAATATCACCTTGCCAACAATTCCGCAAAACACAAAAATGGGACTAAGGGGAATGACGCACGAAAATCTCAACGACGCGCCAATCCAAGATAGAAATTTGGGTTGGAACCACTCACCAAATGGGCGGCATCGACAGGTCTGGCATCCATATCAGCAGGTTGTGGGTCTACAAAGAATCCCGCAAAAGTTTTGGAAATTTAATTGGTTTATGATCTAGGTGATCAGTTATACCTTTGACAAACATCATGATTGGATCAGCGGTTCTCGTGTAATCATGGCTGTATCAGGCGAGTGAAATAATCGTTGTGGCCACAACAACGTTGTCCAGAATGGATTGGATTTCCTTTCCATCGATACAGTAACGTGTACTGTTAAACAACGCCGTGATACCATTGTTAACAAATCCACTATGGCATTGGCATCGTAATTCGCATTGTTTTAGCGCACCAGTTTTTCCTCCACTTCCAAAAATGGCACACTTGGAGGGAAAAACCTAGAGTGTCTTGCGCTTGCAATTCTACCTTTAACTGGCTGGACAGGAGTAATACTGAAAATCTCGTTTGCTTCGATCCACCAGCACAGGTGCGGGGCACAGGTGCTCCTATGTCAACTGCTAGATCAAATACCTCATTGAACTAGGCCGTGGTTTATAGATTATTGGTTTTCTTTAATACCGAGCAAATCCACTCCCCATGGCCAGAGTTGCAATTGTTAAATCTGACAATCGCTGTAGAGTTGCCTCGTTAATGATTTTACTCAGTGCGGGCGGCATTGATTCAGTCGAGGGCAATGTAACTGGAGCCGTCTTTGGTGCTTTTGTTATTAGCCATTGTATTTGATCTCGAAGTTTCTGAGCCGCCTGCGAGCCCAGTTGTTTTAATTGAACCACAGTGGCACTTTTAACACTATCCAAGACTCGCATGGCCATTTGCTTGGCGATGGGTGCAGTGCACGAGGTCAGAACTGTGAGGGTGTTCGGTACGTTCGCAAATAATCCACGTAAAACGTCACCGAGCCCATTCCCGTAGTAAGTCATGTACACGGGCTTTTATACGTTAAATACGCAGATGGGATTGACACGTCTACACACGAATGTCATTGTTGTTATTATATGTGAAACCGATCTCTGATGTACAGTTGTATCGTCAATGTTTCGCTGCTTGTTCCTGTTCAAAATCTTCTGCTGTATGTTCAGGATTTGCTCGAGGAACCCCAGAAATTTGTCATGGCAATTCTTGTGTCAGTTGTGCTTGCTTGTGTAAAAATTGTCTCCACCTTCTTCAGTTTTTTTCCTTCTGTACATGCAGTATGCGCTTGTTTAGAACAATCCCACCGAGCACCAGTAGCTTGTTTCTTTCTCCAAAACTCCATGAAAACAGTTTGGGCCATTCCACTTTCATGTATTTATCACGTATCTTTCATGGCATTTTTATCATGTAGTGTTTCTATTTGTGGGGTCTGCCAAGAGCAACACGCATACAATTTTAAAAAAAAATTGCCTGGCGAGCTACTTCGTTCAAACGTTGAGGCGATGTTGGCAACTCTGACTTGTAGTCGAGTGGCACATCTTGAATATTAGGGCAAGTGCCTCTCACGTTCTCGCTAAGTGCGTGGGTGCCTTTGGCGAGCATACGCTGGGCCTCATCAACTTCAACGTCTTCTTTGACTTTCTCAATCGCCTCTGGCAAACATGTGATCGTCTCTGCAGTTGCTCCTGTCGTTTTTTTTTTATCCTTGGTGCGTTTGGCTATTTTACAAAGGAAACCCAGGGCTGCTTCAGTTCCCATGAGTTCTGCCACTTGTTGCACGGTTGCTTTGATGTCATTTTTAATATCCTCAATATGCTCAGTAATTTCTCTTATGGGTTTAATCAGCGGTGCAAATGTTTGTTCAAACCATACTGTGTGATCTTCTCGCGCTGTTTGCCTCGCTTGTAACATAATTTTGACATTTTTGCGGCCTTCGATTACTTTTGAATTAATTCTTGCTGTTCACGAGCGGCTTCACGGCGTCATCTTTCGTACGATTCTATTGTAATGCTACCAGATATTTGTTTATTTATATGGGATTGTTTATTAAAATGACGTGTGAAGCGCGTCTGCTTTCAAACCCGCACGATACTTGCATGGCCCACCATTAGTCAAATCAATTGTGAGAAAACTAAACGGGTCTGAGTTAATCCGCGCAAACACACCACGAAATTCTTCCCACTTGGCGATCGGCAGCGCATTAAGTCCAATGGATATTTCCAAGACCACGCGCGTCAATGCCATGAAATATCAACAGCATGTTACAGTCACGAATCACTTTGGCACATGGGCGCAACGTTGAGTCCAATAAATCATGTCGGAGATTTTGTGCCGGCCTGGTGAAAATATGTGTGCGGGATTGACTTGATTCTCTAGCATCACATCGTCGTACACCACCAGATTGTTTTTGTTAGCATCCAAATTGTCAATGACAGGGCGTCGTCGATGGTGGAAAAGAAATTGATGGTGGACAAAAAAGTCGTCTTAGCATTGTTGCTGATTCTTAATGATCTTTTTGTACTCAACTCTTTTGAACATCTTTCAGCACATTATAACACGCCCGATCATCTGCTGACGGTGCAATCACGTACAACCGATCCCAGGTTAACCATCGTAAAACCCATGTTCAGCAATAGTTGAGATTTACTGGATCCAGCAGGGCAAATGATCAGTGCCCGAACTGAGTTTGGAAACACGGTTCCATCGCCATGCTTGGACAGTTTAGGCGTTGATTTTGCGGAAACATCGATGAATGAAAGTGTCATATTTGCTAAGCCCCAGATATAAAGTCACGTAAAAGCTATAATCTACCTGTCTTGGGAATATTACCGCGGCCATGTGTTTGATGTTAATCTCTTACGCAAGGTTATATGACCGGCCGGAGACCAGAATCTTGGATCGGCACAGGCGATAGATCGCACCATCTAAAAAAAGGCTTGTAGTTATCACCCCTGTGTGTTAAAGCTTAGTCTAAAGATCAAAGGGAAGCCCGCTGGGTGAGCGGGGCGTGTTCTCATCCGTCCCCACGCTGACAGACAGCAAGGGTGACATTGTCCGCTAAGTTTGATTGTATAGGTTCACAACGATATCCAATCGGAATTGAGATAGAGGGTGTGATTACAATGCAGGCCGAATGATAACTTTCAGAACTCGTAAGCGAAAATTTAGTATTTGCCTAGAGGGATTGCACATCAATAGGGTTACTCCGAGAACGAAGCCACTCGTAATTTGGCGGAAAAACTTAGAGGGAGGTTCTAAGGAAAGACAAAGTTTCGAAAGATCAGTAAGTTATTTGATCGCTTTTTGCAGAATATTACGGCATCATGATTGTAAATATTTGTAGTATGTATACTTAATTACTAAGATCGTTTAGTATGTAGAATTACCTTTGTATTGTTTCACTTACATGCGTATTTGAGAAATGGGCATGAGCCTACGTAGAGAATTATTAGATGCGAGGCGGAATTATGTAGATTGTTAGCTTGTGGTCAGAATTAATTTTGTAATTCGCTATTAGGTTACTTAGTGCACTAATGCATTTATTAATGCATTATGTTAAAATTTACACATGCTTGAATTGTGAATTTGGAAACATGAATGAAGTATGTAAGATCAGTTACTATGGACGTATGCATATATGAGAGCATGGATATCTGAATATTTGTGTACTCTGTATGAGTTGTAAGGTAAAGGAATGCGTCTGATTATTGTGATATTGTTCGTATAACGGGATTAGAAATATGTATTGATATGACGGAATTTATTGATGTATGTATGAGAAGTAATTGATACCTTGCTTTTTATTATGACGTTTGTTTTACCATGCAAGAACATATGGTATCTCGATGTGAATGAATATGTGACCGAAGAGAATTAATAGCCGTTATCTGATGATATACTGTGTATAGTGTGAGATGAGAGGGCTAAGAAAAAGGTTGTACCGTCCTTGTGTTTTCACAGGAAGCTCTTTAGGGGACACAGAACTTCGGGGTTCCATTGGGTCCCAAGTCTTTAAGAGTTGGAGACTGAATTGAGACTAGCCGAGACAGTCGAAGTCGACAGAAGAATAGTCGTGGTAGAGAAAGTGGAGGAGGAGGAGAAGGAGTCTAGAGAAAATGGAGGAGGAGTCTACAGAAAGTCGAGGAGGAGGAGGAGAAGGAATTTGGAGAAAAATCGAGGAGGAAGAGGAGAAGAAATTGGGAGAAATAAGAGAGAGGGAAGGATTCAACAGATAAGTAGAAATACAAGGACAGATGGAAATCAATCTCACACTGCTAATCAAGTGATGCAATAGGCTTATTGAAGGTTTGAGCGGAAGGAGTGTAATTGGTAATTTGATTCATTTGATTATTGAATTGTAATTAAATTGTTATTCATTGAATTTCAACCATTTTTTTTTTTGTATATTTAACCATCTAACCGTCGGCATTGCTGACTTGTGGTTCGGAGCTTTACATCCATCGTTCAAAAAAGTTAACTTCCAACAAATTAGACGCTGGGTGGGACTTCAATAATAGTTGAAATAAAACATTGGGAGCACCCCACCCCAACCATAACAACCCGCACAGAAGGTCTTAAAGCATTTGCGAATTTTCTCGTGCATCACGCCTCTGAATAGTACCACTGTTGTGTACAATACAATTATGTCTTCATATTGTGTACGATGTGAGGAAAAATCACGTACAGCAAATCCAGCTCGAGTTCAAACACGTAATGGACGAGCAGCGGTTACGGGGACTCGTGTTCGACGTGGAGCAAAGAAGTTCACGTTTGTTGGCTGACGGCAAAACTGTCTCACTTCCACTTCCATCGGTGGACGCAAACGCGTCTCACGCACAGGGTCCAGTTTTAAAAAAGCGCTGGCGGTGGTGATATCGAGGCTGCATTAACAAAATTACCCGGGATATCGTTTGGTTTGATGTCCAAACACCGAATGAAGTCGATCAAGCTGATTTGTTATTTCTTCCACACAACGGTGTCCGTGATCGACAGGCCAAGTACGCACCTACAGATACGGACTTACAATTGTCGATGTGGCTAGCCGATATAAAGAAGCTTAGCCGTTGATGTCCGAAGATTCTGCCGGTCTCGCAGATGCACTCGAGAGATATTTCTGTTCAATTACTCGTGGAACACCTTTTGCCTTTTTGATGTTTTAGGGCCCTATCACAATCGAGTACATTTTAGACCGCAGTCCCACATACTCTTCGATCGGTTTGCCTGAGCATTCGTCTTTGAACTTGCCAAACGCCTTTTTGTTCTTGGTGGAGTGTAGCGGATGTTCTTTCGGATACTTGCTGATATCAAATTCGTTGGCCAAACTTGCTTATGCCATGTCCACTTACACATTATCGGCGTTGAAGTGCATCAGCAACGAGACAGTGAAGGTATACAGCATCTTGACCCGATCCTGGTACAACTGTTTGATTTTTCCGTAGTCAAACTCGTAAATAGAAGCACGGACAATCCCACATAGATTGGTTTTGCCAGTAAAATTTTGATTTTTTGCTGAGAACGGCAACAAGTCCTCCATGAAAGATTTTTCTGGACTAGAAGGCTGCGTCCGCAATAAGCCTTCGAAATCTGTCCTGCTGATTATTTTCAGGGACAAGATCGACACGGATTCGTTTGCATAGATTCTCCATGAGTTTTACAAACACTCAATTGTTCAAGAGTTTGAAAAAGTGCTTCTCAAAGTCACTGGTGGCCTTTATGTGTAGGTCCATATTCATCTGCACGTACGGTGCCATCCAAGCTTGCTAGCAAAATTTGGGCACTGGATGGAACTTAGTGACACGCATACCAAGTCGCAAGTACAACTGCAGATTTCTCACGTGCAGTATATAGTTGTGCTTGGTCCTGAGACTCGGGACGAGCTTGGTGCATTCGGTGTACTTGCGGCCGGACTCATCAACGATCTAGCATTGATACAGAGGCAACCATGACCCGGAGACCATCAGCATTTCGGGGGCCAGCGGATAATTGTTGTGGGCCTCGTGTAAGTGCTCTGGATATTCCAGGTAGACTTCAAAGAAGTATCCGTGGTCAGCGTGGATGTTGCACATCCTTGTGGAGATCAATGAGCGCAGGTTCGATCCACTGAAATCCACCCACTGACAACGGTTGAATCATGGCCCAGCAATAAAAATTTTTGAAACTGAGATACATGATACAACTGTTGGGGTCAGCGGTGTTATAGCCGGACACGTTGGGGTTGTTGGAACGGGCGTATCTGTGACTAAATATGAATATTCCGTCACGAAGCGATCGCCCAATAAACCGATGCCGGTCAATATCCGTGAGCAATTCCAACTAGATTTGGTGGTGGACAACAGTGCATCCCAGCCATACCCGGTGACGAAAAGATATGGGCGGGATCGAGCTTGAACACGAGAATGGGGGTGTCACAAAATGCTTCAAACATGTTGGGGAGCAACAACACGTCCGTCCGGAGATACAGATCCTGATAGTCGCCCAGCGCCCAGGATTTTGCAGTTGAATGCAAACCAAACTTTCCGGCGGAAATACCTTCACGTGAAAACGATGAATTAAACGTTTTGATTGGTGGCAGCTGAGTTCGGCAAATTTTCTCCAGTCGCTCATGTACTCGTACGGATACACGCCGTTTCTTGTGATCAGGTCTGTATTGGTGGGACAGAATCAGCAATTGAGTTTGAAGTTCACCACCATCAGATTGCTCACTAACCTCTCGAATCGATAAACAGCAATTGTCCCAGCCGAAACATCATGTAGTTTTCCATGTTGTTGGGGATCACGCATATCGGTGAGTTGGATGTCATGGCTACTGCTTGCATGATCAAGTGGCCATCGTACCACGCAGGTTACAAAGCACCATAGGGATTTAGGTTTTGTTGAGATAAATTCTCAGCTGCAGATTACACTCATTTTGTGTGGCATCTCTGTACGTGCCAGTGGACTTTTACTGTCATCACCGGACGGACTTTGCTCTTTGTCAGTAAAAGCTTTTTCCACAAATCCAGCAGTGTGTTGCTGAAACAAACTCACGAATGTTATCACCCATCATAATCATGCGTGCTGGTGAATCCAGCTGCTATCCATTTCGTTGTGAGTTTGATCGATCGGAGAATATCTCCACTGTGTCTGGAGTACCCTGAGCACGATAAAGGACTGGCATCTCTGCTGTGCCGTCACATCGAACCACAGCATAACAAAACCTGCATGGAATTTGTTCTGCGACTTGCACTGTCTGGTCGATATCAGAAGCATTCGTGTCTTTGTCAGCAGAGCCGGACAGATTTGCGTGTGCACAAACAGAGCCTTATACTGAAACATTCAGTCATTCAATATTCGCGTAGACGATATACGGAACTTTCATCTTTTGCTGCACTACAGTAAATTTGACCGTGTTTTTACCAGGCTCAGGCATGCTTGTGCGCTGTGGTTTTTCGCTGATACTGCCACAGTATAAGTCGTGACTGGTAAGCAGTTCTTGAGTGTTAAATGTTTATTGCTGTGGTTCTAGCTGTGGAGGTTAAGCAGCCGACAAACATTTTTTTATCCATAGGTAGTGCGAGATAGATTCTTTCATTTCACTCAGCAGCAAGAAATCAAATTGGGTGAGGACGTTTTGTTCATGGGGAGAAAGTGGCAGAGGATGAAAGCCTTTGTCAACAACGAACACAGTAACAGCGATACCTGGGCTCAGTGTTTCAAACTTCTTCAGTGTGGCTTTGGTCACTTGTACCGGAAATTCGATATCCCCAAAGTTGAGTTTACCCAGGTGTTGCCGGTATTTTAGGGACACGTCTTGGTAATCACTTACCGGGTATGGCGCCGACAAGATTGCCCACTCAAAACAACAATTGTCAAAATTCTTCACATTGATCACTGACTTTGGCGGGACCCAGTTTCGACGAGGCCACATCTTTCGAGTGTACATCACGATCCTGCATTGCTGTATTTTTCCAGTGTTTCAAGAATATTTTCAATTCCTCTGAAAATTTCATCGCTAATGACGCTGCTGTCTTTGCAGTTCAGCATCACACGGGCACCACTGAAAATGCACGGAGTAGTAGTTTTGAATCCGTTATTGTCACGACTAAGCAGCATAACCAGATAAGCACTAGGACAATGTCTGCTTTCACCCCAGCTTGACCAAAGTTTTTTGACACCGCTGCGATTCTGGGAATAACACTTTCAGCAGCTCTCGAGCGTCTTTGCCTGGTAGGTAGATGGGCGGGATAATGTCCACGTGATTTTCCAACTCGCCACTTTGTTTTGGAAATTTGAAATCGGGCACTCATGATTGTTGTACAATTGCATGAAGATATTCAACAGCTTCAGTAGCGATAGCAGAGGCGAGGTGACGCTTTTGTTCTTTCTCAGCACGAAGACGGTTTTGTTCATACGAGTCAACTATCGCAAGGATGTCGGATTTTCTTGCGTCACTGTATTCAGATCTTGTGCTCGCGCGGAAATTGTCTTAGTTGTTTTACCGTTGTTTTTTTTTTTTTTTTTTTTTTTGTTATTTCAGTAGCAACCGGTAGCGGTGTTGGTGTTGGTAATAGTTTTAGATTCAGCGCGAGGATTGGTCAGAATAATTAAAGTATGCGAGCTTTTCTCGTACGACTTAGTATGTGCGTACCATGCTGTCGTGTGTGCTGTCTTTACTGAGGCATTGTTGGCATGTTTATACGGGGAGAAGCGTCTTTCCAATTGAGAAATTGTGTCGATGGAAAGTATTATATTTGGTATTTTGTCAGAATTATTTCATCTATTTCTTCTGCTGTGGTATCTGCTTGTGTTTGTGCTTGGGCAGCCACAGGCGTTTGTAGTTTTGATTTTTGTCTACGCAATCTATACCACTCACGAACAGATCCACAAAGCTGGCAAAGTTGGTTACGTGATTTGACTCCGATGCCACATTTCAGTCAAGGTCGTGCCCCTAATCCTAATATTTGCTTGTGTGTTCTACAGTATTCTTAATGACATGGTATGCCACAGGGGTTCGTATTTTCCAAGGCAGGTTGCTTTGCATTTTTGTTGCGTTCCAATGTCATGGAGCTTCCTATTTACATATGTGCGAACGTTTATCTAATTGACAAAAACACCGCTACATTTTCTGTTAGCAGCACTCTAACTCGTACTTCCTTGGCGAACACAAAGATGTAAATCAATCCTTTCCAAATAATTGACTACTCCTGTCTCAGAATAACCATGACGAAAACCTTCTGCGGTGATCTTAAACATCTTTCAAAAACGGGTCTGCCTCGGTAAGCAAAAATGAGTCATCATCGAATACGAAAGCAACTTAAATTTTGTCGTGCGACTTCCGCATGTACTCAATAATGTTGAATTTCCCATCATGAATTTTATCCACTTTGTGCCTGTGGAGAGCGTCTAAAAAGTTATATCATATATTTGCGCCTCCTCTCTTTTGCAGCGCAGTAATATGCTCTGTAAAATAAATTGAGTTTGGATGTCATTCTTATACTTATCACCCCGAAGCACCTGTTTAATTAACGTGTTCTGAAGCACCTTTGTCACTGACCTCGTCATAAAAGTCAGACAGTGGGCGAGTTATTATGATTCTTCTGAGGGAGTAGTCGTTCATGCATAATATTCTGCGGTTTCTTTTAGGTTTTGTTTGCCTCAGAAATCCAAGTTTGTTTCGTTCTATTTCTAAGGCCACTGCCAAATTTACCAACTTATTGTTTTTGATGATGTAATTGATTTTAATAAACCTAAATCTTATCCGCAACCTTATCACCGGGGTCAGATTTCATCACGTATATACAATGATAAAATCTAATCTTAAAAACAAACGCCAAAGGCACTTAAATAGCCTGCAGAATAGATGTTGATTCCTTCGAACTAAATGTCATCTTTAACTATAAACGATCTTTCTGTCCTTGAGTGTAAAAGATTTTGGAAGACCGGTGTAGGTTTCGTTACATATTATTACTCGTTTACCGGGCTTCCTATTTACGATATATATATATATATATATATATATATATATATATATATATATATATATATCCTGAAACAGTCGACATCTGACTGGTCTACTCACTTCAAATGCTTGCAAGTAAACACTTTTAATTCAATTTTTCTACTAATGCGTCAGTAATTTAAAAGTGGTTGCAGTTAAACTATTATTTCAGCAGTCTGATTAATGCAATTTTTAAATAGTTGCAATAGTTCAAATAATTGTTGCAATTAAACACGGTAAATTCATTAGTTTAACTAGAGCGTCAAAAATGTTTTAACGATTCTCAAAATACCTTAAATCATATTTCACAAAGATATGAGTGATGTAGGGATTTTTAATTGTGATTACAATCTTTCTGTATTCCTATACAAGATGGTAATAAACAAATATAATAGTGATCTAGTATTCCTTGTACAGCTAATGTGAGTGGGAAGTGAGATACATTAGCCAACAATTTAATCGATTGGTTAAAATTTCATGAGCATATATTTCCAAAATCCCTTGATAGATCCTGATCACACTGGGCCTAAATCATGATGAATCCATAAGACAGTTCATTATGTTCTGCCATACGCTTACTTGCCCTTTAGACCTTGAGTTAACCGTTTTTAATTTGCAATACTTCCTAAACCCTATTATTGAATTTGTACATACTTTCATGAATAGTTATGAAGCAATACAAATCTTTGTAAATTCTCACTCTACATTTTGACCTTGTGGTCAGGGTGGCCATTTTAGAGCAATTCTTCGAACATGGGCCCGACATTCAGGCACTGTCGTCCCTTACTGTATAAATAGAAACCATTCGTCGCCCATTTTCATATACGCAATCGTTCTATAAGCAGAAATCACAGACAAGTGTCCGATAGCACTAAGCAATTTTCGGATTCGGCCGGTCTGTTGTGTACTTTCTGAGCTGTGATGCCACTTGCAATCAAAAGAAGTCTCTATAGATATCAACATATACACATTTTCAAACTTGCCAGAGAACGGAGAAACTAAATCAATAAAGGATTAGTTCTAAATAGCTAATCCTTTTAAGGTTATCCCATTATATACGTCCCTCTTCCCGCAACGCGTGCAAATCCCTAAAACTCGTAATTTTCAATCCCATAAAACCATACTGAACAAGGGTCCCTCGAAGGAACTGGTGTTCTACTGGCCGAAAATAATTTCCTGGAATGCAAAATACCGTTTCTTCTTTTTAACTGCTAAGTATTTAAATTATCTCTGCTCATCATAAGAAACTACAAAAGTCCCAGTTTTATGCAAAACTATTTTTTCTTGTTTGAATTAATGTGTTCAAAATACAGCAGTTTGTGCAATACGAAGTTTTAATTATGGTTTCGGACCTTGAATCTGATAGCATGGACGGAAGATCAATGACTCTGTCTCAGATATAACCACATGTTATGCTTGTTAAGATCTATAAGTAATATTTATTAGGGGATAAAAACGAAGTTCTTGAAGTTATACCATTCAAGGAGTTCTTCATACATATCCACAGACGGTTGAATGACAAAAATCCATTCCTACTTGTTTTTGTTATCATGCCTGTAAGTCCATCCTCTACAACCCAGATCAACACCGTTGACCGTAAAAGCAATACCATCGTACTGACTATCGATTAATGCCACTAAGTAAAAACTATTGTTTAATTTCACTTATATATGCAGAAATCAATGTAGGCACAAAAATTCAAGCAATACCTTTTTACTTTTCCCCACGGTCAGTGAAGTCAGATGTCAAAACTTGTTACAAAGTGCGGATATGTTTGTTGGTGGTTTGATTCACAACCACTTAAAAACTGCAAGAAATGTGTTAATGATAACTCTGGGTCAATGCTACCATTCATGCAAGAAGAGTAGTGATAACAAGGTTTTCGGGATGGCCATTTCATCGTGTTGGAGGTTAGATGAACCATGAACAAACTGATTTCCCACAAAATCTCCCACTTTCAAAAATTCTGGAAACGCAGAAAAAAGAGCTTGCAAAAATGGCCGCCGCTCATGTACTGTATGGGCCAAAACTTAAGCCTGCAAGCACAAACCTTTCCCTTGTGCATAAAACATGAAAGCGGATTCTTGACAACACTTTAAATAACGAGGAAGAAACATGAATATAACGTATGTACATTTATTAAATAAAAAAATTACCCCATAGCAAATTCATGCGAAATTATTTATTGGTCACTGAAGAAAAAGTCGAAACTCTATCAAATGCTCCCTCTCTCTTCGTGATAATATTCTTGACTTTGAATAATGCTTAATTGCATATCCTTGCTGCACGCAACAATTAGCCACATATGGAAAGTAATAAATATTTTCTACGTTTTCCACAAATAGTGAAGTATCATGTTTTTCAATTTGTGACCGTTAAGCCTGGTAACATTAAGATTAGTAATACGAACCTATGATATCTGAGGTGTAAGTGGTGAAAGTTTCAAATCCTATGTATTACCATTAATCAGATTGACAGGGTACAAACGTATATTGTATGAGCTGAAAATTGCATTTTTGTTTCTTTACATTCATATATAGGACAAGGGATGGATGGGTCACGTTTCACGAGGCTTAAGTTTTTTTTTAATCATACTTTTCGTCTGGGAAAGTATTATTTAGAAATTAGAGAAATGTCGATCAATATAATGTAAATAATATAATGTAAATCCAGGGAAGTAAGCTTTAAAATTTATGGACAGGTTCATTATGGTAGCGTTAGGCTCCAGGTCTTAAATTAAGTAACAGGAAGAAGTGAAACCAAAAATTGAAATAAAAATTGACAATCAATTTATGTCTCTTCATTACCTCATTACATATTAAACATTCAAGAGACACTTACAGTTTTGTTAATTAAATCTCAGACAATCTTAAATATTTTATCATTAGTCCAAAAGTATAGAATGTTCCGAAAGAATTCAAATAGTTATAAATGTCATGATGTACCACAATGATGCAATCCAGAATGTCTTTAAATGAGTTTACAATAATTCCAAAGTAAACGTGCTAATCCAAAATCAAAGAGCACTTAGTAATTCCAATGAATATTTAAATAAATAATTCCTTTCGAATCACAACATCGGTATAAAGGATTCCAACAAACAGATCTTAAAACAGGATTGAATTATTTGTTTACGAAGTCCCTATACATACTCAGTTTCACTTCAGCTAGATATATATCATTCCAATGGGGAATTCCAACCCAACTGTAAACAAATCTGTTTATTAAATATTCTGAACTCAATTTATGTCAACATCTTATTTACAATGGACAATCAAGGACAAAAATTAGCTATGTAATCGTTGTTTACAAATGACCATTATTTTAAAGTACAATCAACAATCATGGACAAATCTTAAGCACACAATATAGATATGCATAACAGTAGCACTAAATAACTTTCGATCGTCTAACCTTTTGAAGACACCCGCTATGAAAATAAAGTTCAATAACAGGCATGGAGATAAAGTATGCATATCTCTTCAATAAAAAAATTACCCATGGCTAATTATACGAAACTGTTTAGAGTTATATCTACGGTCAAATGAATCAGGAAACAGTCATGGTTTAATGGTTACATACGCGTTATTTTATGGGCAGATATGAACACTTGTAAAGAGTTAACTGAATCTGGAAATACGCCACTATCGAGCTCTTTTCTCTGAAAACAATCATTTTTGTCTCCTCTGCCTATTTTCGATCCACAGGCTTTTCGATCAACATTCGAATGCTTTATGTACGCGATGAAACATTTATTTATGTTGTTACGTATCGGCTCGTTCAAAGTAACACAAAGAAAGCGTGAAGAAAACAAGCTTTGTAAATTTTAACAAAAATAAAATTTATTTCCCTAGAAAACACGGTAAAAAGGTAAATAGATGAAACAAGACTTACGATTTACGAAGAAGATCCAAAAATATGTTCTAAATTTGTGAAAACACATAAGTCCTGTGAATAAACAGTTCTAAATTAATACAGTCTGAATCTCAGTTCCGATCCAAGATGGCGGACGATGACGTCAGACGAAAGCTAACACAGAATGTCCAGAATTTTCACTGTAAAGCACAATTTGTATTGTTCTGTTCCGATCTAGAAATAATTTCATCAAATGTCTTTGTCCAAAGCCAGTAGTGTTGTTCTCCAGGGAAAATAATTATTTAGAAAGTAGATGAAATACAGCTACCACCACTAACAACACACATGTTGTTCCTCGTACGAATGCGCAACTCTTCCCAGCACAGAAATATCTTTCTTAAGGTATTATAAACTCTGTAAGATGTTGTGATGTGACTCTGAACCACGACTGACTACGATTACGACTCTGACCAAAAATTTCTTACAGGTAACTGAGCATTTAAAACAAGCTAATGAGTCATTACATGTACACACGCATGAAAGACACGTGTGATATCGAAATCACTACAATGCGTAAACAAGTATTATTTTGAAATAACGTGGTCACAGCCAATCATTTACATAGCTCTTTCTCACTGTTTACTTGATACGAAAAACCATCATGCAAAAATCGTGCTTACACGAGTCACATTTACGTTTTAAATAAATATGATATTTCTAACAAACTATTAGACCTTGCTAACATAATCATCACCATAATAATAATAATAATAATAATAATAATAATAATAATAATAACATTTAGTGGTATTAAAATAAAATAAAAATGAAACAAATTAGAAGAATTTAAATTTTAACACATATGTAATTTGACTACAGGGTCGTAGCAATGTGTAAAATCTAAGCAGAAGACATTTAATTAGCTGTGTTCCAGTTTTACTAGTCCAGTAATTTAGAAATTTTGATTTTAAATGTTCTCTTATCCCCAATACAAGATTTTGATATCCGAAGCTATGAACGGTCTAATGAGTGATCTAGTTGTTGTTAATCATTTTTATTAATAAGTTATTTGTAGAGTAGCTTATATATAGTTTTTCGAAGTGTAAATTTATTTTTGAGTTAGTTTGTTATGGAACCGATGTTTATTGGCGTTTTTTATTTATTAAAGTGAAAGAGTAATTCCTTGCTTGACTGTCTTTCTCAGCTTCTCGCAAGAACAGTTTACCGTAATTGTTTTGTGAGGGCGACGTAGCCCACGCTTAAAGAAGTATAGCCGTTCTAAATTTCACTCAGGTCTAGAAAAAGTGAGACCTGTCTTCAACCCAAGTGAAATTACAGCACCCAAAGCACAAGCAGGAATTCCAAATCAAGCTCGACAACAAGCTGTCTGCCAAAGACCACTGACTGGAGGCCCAACTGAAAAATGGACCCAATTCAAAGAGATGGTGACGGAAACAGCTAAGTCAGTACTGGGTCATAGGACAAGAGTACACCAGGACTCGTTTGATGAGTATGATGAGGACATCAATATCCTGATTGCAGAAAAGAACACGGCATATTCTGAGTGGCAGAAAGACCAAAACTCCATCGCCAAGAGAGACAGCACCTGCAGGCAATGGCTCAACGGCAACTCCGCAAAATGCAGGATCAATGGTGGGAAAACAAGATTGAGGAAATCCAACAATATGCTGATATGAAAAAATCCAAAATGTTCTTAAGTGCCATTAAAACTGTTTATGGCCCATCCAGATCAGGATCCACCCCTCTACACTCAGAAGATGGCACCTCAACCATCAAGACATAGACGGGATAAAAGCAAGATGGAAGGAACACTTCAGCGAGCTCCTCAATCGCCCATCCACTGTCGATAGAACAACACTGCAACAAATCCATCAAAGACCAGTCTACAAAGAGCTGGACTTGCCTCCATCTAAGGTGGAGGCGTGGAAAGTCATGGAACAGATGAAATGGCGCAGAACACAAGGTAAAGATGGAATCCCTTTAGAGGTATTCAAGGCACTTGGCACAGAAGCATTTGCAGCTTTCCATGATATCCTCACCAGCATCTGGGATGATGAGGAGATGCCTGCAGATCTACGAGACGCCACTATCATCTCGCTGTACAAGAATAAAGGAGTCAGATCTGCCTTCAACAGCTATAGAGGAATTGCTCAGTCCTCCAATGCAGGGGCGATTCTTGCCTGCACCCTCTTGAACAGACTTGTCGCAATCCAATAATCTCAAAAGAATTGCTATCTGAATCAGTGTGGATTCCATTAAGGCTGCAGCACAGTCGACATGATCTTCACTGTGAGGCAATATAGGAGAAATGCATGGGACAGCACATGGATCTCTATACAGTGTTCATCAACCTCACCAAGGCTTTCGACTCTCTAACTAGAGAAGCCCTGTGGTTTGCCCTTGGAAAACTTGGCTGCCCTTGAAAGTTCACCACCCTTATTAAGTTGTTCCATAATGACATGACAGGAGAGGTCTTGGCCAAATTAAAAGTGCTTAGAGCACTTTGGCGTCTCGACCGGAGTGAACTAGGGCTTGCAAATGACCGTGCACTTAATGGCACACAAGGAAAACTAGCTACAGAAAATTGTGAATAAATTCTCTGTGGCATTCAGGCTGTTTGGTCTGACAATAAACCTGGATAAAACACAGGTACTCCTTCAGCCAACTCCTTACACGAACACACCACAACCCACCGTCAAGATCAAGGGGAGACAGTTGAAGAACGTATAGAACTTTATATACTTGGAAAGCACAATGTCTTCAGATGGGTCGCTGGATAATTAAATTACAGCCAGGATCCGGAAAGCAAGGCAAGCACCAGGAGGACTTCGTGTCAGAATCCTTCAGCAAAAAGACATTCGAGGGCCCACCACGATCAAGGTATACAAATCTGTCATCCTCACTTCCCTGCTCTACGGCTGACACCTGGACCGTATACCGCAGGCATGTAAAGCAGTTCAAGCAATTCTACGTGCGCTCATTACGGTTAATGATGTATCATGCACATCCAATGGCGAGACAGGGTGTCCAACTTAGAGGTACTCCACAGGGAGGAAGTTATAAGCACTGGCGCTCTACTCCTGAAAGCCCAGCTCAGATGGTCTGGCCACGTCGTTCGGATGGAGGAAACAAGACTACAGCTCTTCCTTGGTGAGCTCAGGCAGGAAAAGCTAAGGGGGCGCCCACCAGTTATTATGTACTTTTGAGAGAGTGACGTATGTATGGTGAAGTTGTTTGCATTTAAAACATTCACAGTGGAGAGAATGTTGATATACCTCTATGCTACTTTGATGTAATGTGGCTGACATTTCTTTGGATATTGTACTTTTGGAAATTATAAATGATCTTAGCACACTGCTAACTAAAATGACTGCTCCCTTGTGCTCCAGAAATCAGCCTGAATTTGTCTGAAGTACACTATCCTTAGCAGCTATCAAAATAGGGAAAATGAACTTTGCCAGACTAGGCAATGCCAGCTTCTGAAAGTGCAGTGAATGAATCATCAAATATATAAAATGTAAAAAAAGTTATCTGCTCTTTTCTTTTACAATTTACGTCTAAAGTTCAGGAAGTGAAAAGGACCAAGTGGAGCTAGCACTTTTTTGAAAGATGCACATCTGGAGTAAGGCCAAGCTGTATACACTATAACCCATATTACACCCATCAATCATACATCAAAATAAAGGGAATTAAAGGTTCTTTGAACAATACCTAAGATATACAAGGTCTTTTCTAAATAGCCAGTATAACCAGTGAGGAAACCAGTGGAAATTCTTTTTCTTTAAATTCTAACCCGATGCAAAATACTAAATTGTAGAGCTCCCCAAGAAAAGGTTCAAAGACAACCTTAAGTATTACCTGAAATGGTGTGGAATCCAACACAGCGAGCTGGAAGCATCGGCCATAGACCGGTCTACTTGGTGCAAACTCATCGCAAAGGTTCTTGAACTAGTGGAGAATGACCACCGCCAACGCCTCACAGCCACGAGAAAAAAAAAAAAAAAAAAAATGGCATATCACAGCATCCCAGACCGTTACGTCTGCAGACTTCCCATGTCCAACCTGTGACATCCTGTGTGCATCCAGCTTTGGACTCAGGAGTCACATGCGTAGTCACCGTAGGCTGCACAACTAATGTCATCATCAGACAACCTAAGATGGTCTAGACCTCTCAGAGCGTATGCTGCTTCATTAATTTTGACTTATTTTATCGTCTTTCAGTCATTTTAAGTGCATGATGTAGACGATTATCTGACCACCAAGTAGTTTCTGACCGCCAAGATGTTACCTATTATGTAAGCTGCTGAGTCAGTGCCAGTATAGATGTTCCAATTTTTAATTTCTATATAGATGTTGTGTTTCGCCGTTGTTTTGTAAAATTCAGGTTAGACCTTTTTACAAAACTTCAAATTAATTAGTACTCTCAGTTTGTTGTTTTTATTGTTATTGATATATTAGCGTTATAAAACATCAAAGTGTTCATGGGCAAACCTCGATCTGAAATTACTTATTACAGAATAAACTATGCTTTTAACAAAGTTGCTAAAATCTCAGATTTTTAAAAATGAAATTACTTTGAGAATCAAACGCGTACAATTACTCGTACACTCGAGTATTAGAACTATTCTTTTAGAAAGTTAACTTTGCGATTGATGGTTTATAATTGCAAGCCAAAAAATGTACTTATCACTCTTGGTTGCATACAATAACTCATCTGCTGATCATCAACTCTGTATTTTAAGTATCTTCCGTGTATCGAGTACCAGGATAAACTTTAAAATTACAGCCTTTACATTAGTCACAAACACAGCCAATCAGATGCCAAGGTACTCGATTATTATTCAAAGCCAGATGAAGTCGATATAAGCTGGCACATTCACTTTTCTTTAAAAAAGATAATATAATATTCAGTTCTGGTAAATAATTGTGCTTGACGTCGCATAGCGACGAACCCGCAAACTTTGCCATCGGCTCTGGATGAGTTAACGACAAGGTCTGTGAAAATATAAATGTGTTTTAGAACTCTTGCTTCAATTGTATTAGAGGTTCTTTTGAAGATCTAAGTTTCTTATTTGGCGATATCTTCAGCTCTTCTTTCTTGACCATCATTTTCAGAGAAGAAATGACCCATCTTGTAAAAACAAGTAGAGAACATAAAGCAACGGTATGCAGAGAATAATTTCAACGTAGTATTCCCTGTTAAGTTGCGAGACCTCAAGCGGAGTTTAAATTTAAAAATGTAAAAATTAAAATGCTTCATTCCAGAAGTACAGTAAGAAGATTTGTTTGCCAAGTTTACACGCTTATTAAATTGTTCATCTCAATCGGTTTCTCTTATATTTTAAGTAAATAGTTCTCACATTGAGCTTTCAAAATCAAAATATTCTTGGGTCATAAACTTCTTCAGAATTATAGGTGCCGTAACATTAGTTTGTGTGTGTGTGTGTGTGGGGGGGGGTTTGGTTGATTTGATTGACGGATTGTACGTTCTTACAAGGTGTCCGCTTTATTGGGTTGTCGTTATCTAGAGGGTGATCGCCCTCGGTGTTGTTGCCCGGATCGAGTAAATAGTAATATAAAGTGTGAAACTTATAGGTGGAATAAAAAGAAATCTGAGCAGATATATAAAACAGAATGACACGAGCCCCAGTACATGAAAGATAACAATTTAATCAATTACATAAACAACTGTGATAATGCATTACATTAGGAAGATACACTTCCTTTTGAAATAAATCATTCACCGAATTTCAAAAACAAATATACTTATATAAATAGCCAATCTGTTTTAAATGATAGAATTGATTCATCATAGAATCGAGTGAACAATCGAAGTCATTGCCTTGTACAACTTCATAACCTGCTTATTTCCGGTTCATTCCAACTTCACTGTGGCTGGTCTTCTTGGTCCTTTCCACTTTTTTCTTCCCCAAACTCTCTATTGTCTCGCCTCTTTCGGCCCTCGAACTTTGTGTGGGTAGGTGGATACGTAAGTACGTAGATACGTAGATACTTGGATAAGTAGGTACGTGGATATGTCAGCGGAGCTATTTCCCCTTTCAAAATAAACAGAGAAGCAACCTAAATCTCCTGTCAGCTATCCTACTAGGAATGGATCATTACTCCCCTCTCGCTATGTCAGATATCGTCCCATCGGAATTCAAACAGATACCAAAGGCTATCTGGTCAAGCCAAACATGGCAGACCATAAACAAACCTAGTTTCATAAGATTAATGTACTTCCTAACGGCTATTTCAACCTGACTCACATTATCATCACACGAGACATAACAGTTCCATTCTCGTCTCAATTACACAAGTGAATGAATGAAATTCATTACATGGCTTAACTACGCTATTTTCAGCGAACACACACATTCAAGTCTTTAGCATACATGAAATCTCACTTCATGGTTTAACAACGTTAATTTCAGTCAATTCGCACTCAAGTCTTTATCATACGTGAAATCATCTAAGGTCGGTGAATTCACACGGATTCTCATAACTCATATCAACTAAGGTAAGGCATGAAATTCTTAGAATACCTATTCCTGTAGTGATCAAGACGACAAATTCAAACAATTCGTCAAACTTATATAAAGAAGATCATTGTACGGATTCAGATAGATGAACTCAACACATTTGTACTCATATCAAGAAAATTGATCTACAAATTTAAACAAATAAATTCATGCAAATATAAGCAAATAAATTCAAGCAAATCGTTATACTGGTATCAATGGATTACATGAGACTGACACAAATACCTTGTGCTTTCAAGCTTTGCTCGCTTCTACCGCCAAAATTGTCCGTCGACTTTCCAGACATCTGGTCCCTTGGATAATTGTTTTACGAGAGAATTTCTTCTAAATTCAAACTCGGAGTCTCCTAAATTTTTCTCTTGCAGAAAAACGTAGACTGACTAAATTTTGCGGTGGGGCATATTAAAACTAAGAATTTTCGTGTGGGAAACACGCCCCTTATTTAGCGTAACCAATCCGGATTAAATATCTTTCCCGCCTTTTATAACTAGGCGCCAAAATTTTGGTCCGCCTGACCTCTAGATTTCCAAATACTGATTCTGGACAATTTCAACTCTGACATTTTCGATGCAAAGATCGAAGTCAACCCTCTCCTTCCAGTCTGTCTGACTGTTAAATAAACGAAGGCCTAATTAAGAATCACTTCCTCTCGCGACAGATATTAAAACTCCTTGCAATATAGAGATTTGAACACGCACCTGTCCCCATAAATCTAATTGATCGTTCACCTGCCCAAATTAATGTGTTCTTTATAGATCGACAGAAATTTGCACCCTTACAATTAGTAATTAATTTGAAGAAATGGTCTCTTAAAAAAGCAATAATCTGATTAGTATCTATTTTCACCCAAAAATATTTAGTGAAAAGACGCTAAAAGAAACCATTCAAAATTAAAGATCTATGAAAGTTACAGAACTCTTTCCGAAGAAGATTTATATATCTTCATTTTATTTTATTTGATTTCATTTATTGATTGATTGATTTATTTATTTAGTAGCGTGTCAAAATTCAAGATCTGTGAAAGTTACAAAAATATTTCGGAAGAAGATTTATATTCTTCTTTTTATTTATTTATTTATTTGTTTATTTATTTGTTTATTTATTTATTTGAAACTTACAAACTCAAATGCTTTTATAATACTCGAGATTTTCATTCTACTTAGAGACATTAAATTTATGAACTTTAAAGTACATTTGATAGATGTTAATTTAGAAGAAGAGGTCAAAGTGGGGACTGGGATCGGTCACATAGATGACAGGTGCCCAATAGTTAAAAGCAAGAGCAGTTAACAATGTAATATGGGTTAGAAGGATTCTTTCCCTAAAATTTATTCAAATTTTGTTGATTTGTTGCGATGATTTCTTTGAAGGTTTTCCTGGTCTTCTTATCTATAAAAATATTTAATGGTAGACTAGCATCATTTGTATGCAGTTGAAAGGCATTCATGCAAATGGGCTTTCCGTAAAAATTGTGTAAAATTCTGCTCAACAATTTTCAAGGTGAAGTCGAATATAGGAATTTCTCTTTTAGGAGCAGTGACCAGTTAGATGACAAATTGGCAATATTTGTATCAAACGAAACGATATTCATGCCAGCATGCTTTATCTCAAATTTGGTCAGGTTGTGTTACGTGATTGTTCAGGAAAAGTCATTTAATGGTTGTTTTTCTTTTCTCTAGTCTTAGTAACATAATGGGCAGGGGTTCGGCGTCATTTGTATACAGTTTGTAACAATTTCATACAAGTATGCTTTCTGCCAGGGGAACAATTCTGGAGAGCGATTGGTGAGGAGAAATCGTTTAAAGGATTTCTTTGTTGAGTAATCCGTCGTTTTTGCATGAGAGCTCCAACGTCATTTTCGATAGGCGAAAACATTCGGTTGACATGATTCCTATCGTTTTTCAGTAGTAAAGGAAAACCAGGGTTCTAGCTCAGAGACCCCTTCCCCCTTCAAAACACATCTATGATGACATTTTCTTTAGCTCCGATGATGACTTTACCTTTCTGACAAAATAAGGGGTCTCTGATCTAGAAACACTTGTTTTCTCACCTATACGTATTTCCAGAACATATATAACTCTGTCAGGTAAAAGATCACGGAAATTCCAGAATGACTCATCATGGAATTTCCAGAACATATATAACTTTCTCAGGTAAAAGATCGCGGAAATTCCAAGAAATTACGTAATGGAAATTCCAAAGAACATTCTGGAAAATTACGTAATGGAAATTTCAAAGATTACATAATGGAAATTCTAAAGATTACGTAATGGAAATACCAAAGAACATTCTAGAAAGTACGTAATGGAAATTTCAAAGATTACGTAATGGGAATTCCAGAATAACACTATAAAAGGCAGGCAAAATTTTTCTCCGTGTTCATTTAACAAGTGGATCTGTATGTGAGCAGGTAAGTCCGTTCTTTTTTTTAAAAAGAATTTCATCACCTATTACTAAAAATATTATTGAATAAACTGTAGTGTGTGGATCTAAAATAAATTCACACACGTTTAGAAAATAAAATGTAGTGTGAATCTAGAAATTATTGTCACTAAATAGACTGTAGTGTGTGGACCAAAATAAATCTGCTGGAACAGCTGTCGCAGTGCAAAGTATAGCTGGAAATCAATAACTACCTGGAATTTACGCAAGATTATATATACTACTGTTACAGCCATGCTTTATGATAATTATTTTCGTACTTGTTAACTCTCATTGGCAGAATATCTGTTAACATAGTGTCAATAATACGGAACTCGCGTATTAAGTCGTCCATATCATATTTTACTCCTCGCAAATAAGATCGTATCTGTTCAAGTAATTTTTATAAGTGATACTAGCTGTTTTACAAGCATTTTTTTTTTTTGTGGTTTCAAGACGAGGTTCAATTTTCTTACACGCCATTGAAAGAGAAACACCAACACATGATATTATTAACAAAAACGGATTTAACGATGCGCCACTTGAAATTATAGGAGAGCTTGTCGTGAGCAGTGGTAAATATGATATTACTCGAAGTATTCTACTGTAATACTTGTAACATTGTTTTACACACCAGAGGTTTTTATGATAATATCTGTAATATTGCATTAGAGCGTTAACATCTTGTTTGGGAATTTCATCTGAAATATGATTAAAATCAAAGATCTGCTTTTTCATTATACAGTAGTTGCTTACAATTTTTATACAATATTAAAAACTCTACCACCAACAATCGAATCATAAAATTCACGAAACTTATTATTATTAGGATCAGCTATAAAATCTCTGTACTTGTCATAAACATCAGACGAAGTATCCTTATATCGTTCATCTGTCAATACCTCATTTTTCTTTAACCAACTGTAGGAATCAAACGTGTTTTCTACTTCACGTTCATAAAAATCTGTTTCATTCACCAAATTACTGTACTCTCTTTCTGTTTCATCAATAAACCCAAGTACCAAGCTTATTTGATTCAAAGTAAAATTTTTGATGACAGGATATTGTATGATAATTGCATATGCGACTACGAAATTTATCAGCATTAATTTTTGGAGTGATTTTTGTCCAAGAAAGTAAATTTGAGTAAAAGTATTTACTCTAAGCCATAATTTTTCGTATTGTTTTGTGAACATTTTCTCGACTTCATTGTAATAATTTCGTAATGACAATTGTCTAGAGCGTTGGAGTGTTGGAAGTGGAACATCATGTTCTTCACCTGTGTCGTAATAAGAACCAATCCCTACACCAAATGTTGTTCGATTGACTTCCTCAAAAAACTTCTCTCGCTCATCATCGCTAAGATTACTAATTTCATTGTCAAAATCTTTGATTATCGCTAGAGATTTGTGAACAATAATCGGATTAAATTCTGTGGTGTTTTTACGCATCATTGGTAGAAGTGTGTTTGAGTACGCTTTTATAATTAACTCTGTATCCGGCGTCATTCTAGCAATTTTAACTAGGGTTTCCTTGTCGTAGTAGTACATGCCGAGATGTCTAAAAAATTTTCGTTTGAGAATCTATTGTATAACTTCTTGTTCCTTTTTATTCCTATTATCTTAGATTTCGCTAGTTTGTCGAGGTCATCATGGCTATCGTTTACTCGTTCTTTTTCCTTTACTCCTTCACCATAAGCTGGGTTTGTTTTATTAAGTTTGATTTTATTATCAAATCTAGATTTTCAAAATTAAGCTCGAGCAATATTTTTTTAACAGGATTCCAATTTGTTTATTTTCTTCTATACAATCATCAGGATTACAGTAACTGTCTATAATATCAAATTCTTTTATTGCTTCAAATAGTTGTGGTCCTCGCATATGCATAACGAGAATAAAAATTTTTTCTTCTTCTGACAATGGAGAGTTTATCATTGGAATTGAAACATTTTTCCTAGTATTTATCACACGTGCTGATAGTGATTCGTCTCCAACATTTATTTTAGGGTTAAAAATATGATTATAAAATTCACTCGCAATGATTGTAAATAATTGTGACATTTATTTTACAACCTTAGATTAAATCTGATCATCAAGTGTGTATATTTGAAATGCTGCCAATCCTGGAAACGGATATTCAGCAGCGATAACATAAACTCGGAAATACAAGTACTTGTTGACAGTATTTTCTGTCGGAATCGTAAAATATTGTGTTATTGAAATATAAGTGTCTGTTGTACTGTATAATATTACTCAGTCGATATCATTGTTTGATCCTTCCAATAGCCAATTATAAATTCGACCAACACTGGAGTTTAATCGACCTCGCAAATGAAATTGCCAAATAGCAACTTCAATGGGACATTTAATTTTGATCCAAAAGTTTTCAACTTCTCCGTTAATAGTCCATTCTTGTCTATCAGAGAAAGCGTAATGAGGGTAATTTTCAGGATAATATGATGATGCACTTACCTCAAACCCAACTCGGTTATCAGTTGCCTTAAAAAGTGTTGGAATATACCTAACATTGTTTTTGGTTCGTTTTATACCACCACCAGATACACTGTCAACGTACGCATTATTCGTTAGATCATTATGGTTAACTGGAACATATGTTGTTGTTATTTTTTTGTCTCTAATATTTATGTTACCTGATATTGGTCCACCGGCTCGTTTAAAATACGGGGTGAGTTCTTCTTTCAACTGAGCGTAACTAATAGCATCAGTCTCATTAGCTGGTGTTAGTGAAGTTGTTGGTAATCCAGTTATTTTTGAGTTATTGCTCATTACAAGGTTACCTGTCATTGTGTCGCCGGCATTGTTAAGTTTGTTATCGTCAACGGATTTTAGTTGCGTATAACTCACCGCTTGTGTGCTATCAAAATTTGCTGGTAGATACTCGGTTTCCAACCCAATAAATTTTTTTACTTGACATGTTAATATTACCTGGAACAGTTCCACCAGTTTTATCAAGCTTGCTATTATCAACATACTTCAACTGTAAATAACTTACCGCTTGGGTTTGATCTAAGTTTTTTGGAGGATATGCGATTTCCAAGCCTACAATCTTTTTTCCTGACATATCCAAGTTACCGCTTAAAGTTCCTCCTGTCAGTGATAGTTTATTATTGTCGACGGATTTTAGTTGTGCATAACTAACAGCTTGTGTATCAACAACTTTTATTGGCGGATAATTTGTTTCTAATCCTAGAACTCGTTGATTTGACATAAATAAGTTTTCTTTCATTGTGTCGCCGGTTTTTTGGACTAGCGATGACGTATCAGTTATTATTGGTTCGTCAGCGAAAACAGATCCTGTAAGTGCTGTTCCATACTTTGTGTAATAGGCCATATTATGTAAATTATATAACATAAAATTGTATAACAACAATGGCGAAGTCAACGATATTAAATTTTGACACCGAACGATTAATCAAACAGAAACATAATAACGAACTTCCAGATTGTCATTATCTTATTGTTGATCGTGCAGGCTCTGGCAAAACAAACCTTGTGCTAAATCTCTTACACAACGATAAGTTTAATTACGATAAGGCATATATTTACAAAATTAATCCGCAACAAGTCAAATACGAGTTATTACGCGAATACAACGATAAACTTCGTGATGAGCTTGACGCTGGCGATGATATATTTTTGATAAAACAACCAGAGGAATTAATCCCTGTCAACGAACTTGATTCGTCCGAGCATAAAATAAATAATTGTATTTGACGATATTCCACTAAATAACGAGGAGATGAATAAGATTAAGTCGTATTTTTCATCATCGCGTAACAAAAAATGTAATTCGATTTATCTGGCGCAAGGTTTTTATAACGTCGACAGATTTATTAGGCGAAATACGGGATGTTTTATATTATTTCCAGGGCTAGATAATGTTGATGTGAGAAATATTGCAAACGAGCAATGTGGTGACGTAACAAAAGAAAAATTTATTGAATTATATCATCAAGCAACCAAAGACAAATACAGTCTCTTTTTATTTTATAAACTAGCACGTGATCCAGCTCAGTCTCTTTTTATTTGATAAACTAGCACGTGATCCAGCTAAAATGTTTAGTTGTTGTATCGACACATATCTGTAGATGAATTTTATATCGCGTATAAAAAATAAACAATGGACAAACATCAACAAAAAATTGATTTACTAAAGAAATTTATTGGATCTCAGCTGCTTTTAAGAAAAAAGTGGAAGAGGAACGTCGAGGACAACGTGCTGCAGAAGAAAAAACCACAAAATTTTTTAAACCTGTTACCGAAGCAGTACTTGGCAATCTACCAGAAATATCAGCATTATCTCCAGAGGAACTAAAAAAATTACAAGAAAAAGGTTTGTTAGGGCAGTTAAAAGAACATGAAGCACAGGCGGAGGAAACAGTTGAAAAAATTGCTGAAACAGTGGAAGAAAAAAGTAAAATACAAGAGGTAACTGATTACATTAACAGACAAAAAGATGTTGATGTACCTGCTGAACGTGTGAGAGAATTTGCTGAAATAATTGCGAAAAAAAAAGATTTTGAAAAATTAACAAGTGTAGCGAAGGAAGATATTACTGATATTGAATGTGAAGATTTTATCGAGTTTCATGTTAAAAGTTTAGGGATTGATGATGATATTCAAAACATAAGGGAATGGACAGGGGATGATTACACAAAGTTTACTGGAATATTAGATAAAATCATTGAAGAAGGAAAAGGAGCGTTTCAAATTTTAGGATACGATCCTGAAGATCCGTATTTGTTGAAAAATTTTGGTAAAATGCATAGTGGAGTAATTGCATCAGTTGTACTTGTTACTGCAAAACAATATCAACATCGTAAAAACCCGTATAAAATCAGTTTTTACGCCGTGCTTGGAGGAAATGAAAGATAACGTGACAAAAATGTAGTTAATCAGAGACTCGGTTTTGGTGTTAAAGTTTTTACATCAAACGCCGAACTGGTTGACCGACTTATCTTATTAGTATCATCAAAAGAAGTAGGTAATACAGGTACTGAAATCGACTGCGAGATCGTGGACATATTAGATAATCTTAGATCGAGTAAATTACTGATAGCAGACGAGTATGAAATTGTACATAACGATCTTATATAAATGTCAACAACACTATTACTTGACTCGTCACAAACAAGAAACAGAGCAAACTTTTCTGTCTACTATAATCCGCCAATAATACTAGATCCTGATAGCCAGTACGAAATCGGATTGATTTCTGCTACGGTATGGCATTCCATGGCAAATGTAAAAACAAACGTCAATGACTAATTTACATTTAATTCTGGTGTTTGGGTATCAGTCAAAATATCACAGGGGGCGTATAATGTAACTGATCTCAACAAAACAATAAGAGAACTAATCGGCACTGCCGCAGACAATTTTGAATTAACTCCAAACTATAATACGCTACGAGCCAGAATCACACTAAAAAATAATTTGATAATCGATTTTTCACCAGCGACTAAAATCGCATGGTTGCTAGGATTTAATCGTTGACAGTATGGCAGTGTTGCAGAGCAAAGTGTTTCATATGACAGAGATCTTCCAGTTAACATAACAGAAGTAAATACAAATTTTGATCAATTGTTCTATTGCATTAGAGTCTTACACAGCCAAGGGAAGTCGCGGACAAACAATCTATAGTTTTTCACCAGATGTCCCGCCTGGTTCACTGATGCAAATTACTCCTCGACAAATAGTATACTATCCGATTACTCCTGAAAATCATATCACAGACATAAGTATGCAACTAACAGATCAATCAGGACGACAAATAGATCTTAACAACGAAATTGTCACGTATTATTTACACCTACGCACGCAATAGCTTCGCTATCGACTTCGTAGTCATCGGCGTACATTATGTAAACCTAATTTAATAACAACGATGAGACAAAAAAAAGTTTATCGAGGAAGAATTGTAGGTGGACTTTTTGGAAATATATTTACAAAGATGATGGAGAAAATACCGGGAATTGCGCGTAAAGTAGCACCAATTGCGCTTGACGCAGGTAAAGCTTTTGTGGTGGGAACCGCATCTGCGGCAGGCACCACAGTAGGACAAAAAATTGCTGATAAAATTCAAGGCGACACCAAAGGTGTTGCGTCAACCGCAGAAATAAAACGAGCAATATCAGATATCGCACCAACAGCAGAAACAGAACGAGCTATGATAGCTACAACATAAAAATTACTGTCACCACGTGGTGAAGAGGTGG